>DWJK01003209.1:0-13432 GCA_018248815.1 Croniades pieria auraria
GTTAACATCCAACATACCTCCTAAAGTTTTTTTGTCTAGTACTGAACTTTAATAGTTCTTGAAATAGAATACAAATATACGAGTTGCAGATACTACCAAAGACTATTAGCAAATCACATGGACTTTTTTCCATACTAAAAACGTACACTATAATTGAAACACCCTAACATATATTTACTTTATTTTTATTTAATAATTGCCTGTCTAAGTCTAAATACAAGTAATGCGATAGGGCCGTAGATGAAATAAATGTTTTCTTTCCAAAATGTAACATCGTATATTTATTTGTTACTACTTTTTAACATAAATTTCTTTCAATAGGTTACAAAGAGAGATCGCAGAGAGCCGCGATCCATTGCTTTGATAATCCAATTCAATGTCAGTCGCCTGCTGTGATGGCCAATTCGATAAGCTTACTTTTTCAATATAGTTATGGCTTAGGTAAGTTAACCATTTTATTACCCTTTGAGATCATACAGGTCAGGACTGGCTGGTGATGGAGTTTGAAGTTACCGAAATACTTTTAATGAAGAGTATAATGAATATGCACAAAACATGTTAGGTTCGTAAGGACAGAGATATTTGGCACCCGATGCTCCCTGATTAACCCAAAATAACATTACTTTTCGTCGTCTCAAGCATTTTATTGAATTCTAATATTTTCACGCGATCAGCTTAATTTTTTGGCAAACTTTTTCTAACGAAGTTTTTATTTCTACGCAAAAGTGCCTCAAAAAATCAAGATTACTTTTTTCTAGGAATTTCATAAATAAACCTATAAAACAAAAAAAAAACGTGTCTGCTAATAAAAAAAACCTATATCACAATCATATTCATACACTTAATATCAATTATTACGAATAGAATATCAATCATTACGAATTTAATATCAATTATTACGAATTTAATATCAATTATTACGAATTTAATATCAATTATTACGAACTTAATATCAATTATTACGAATCTAATATCAAATATTACGAATTAAATATCAATTATTACTATCAAATGTCTAGTGAGTGTTTATACACATGTTTATATTTGTACCGGCTTAACTCACGTACATGTTTCGGGATGGCCCGAGTAGTTTCGGACTTGTACGAGGTCCTTCATCACGAGCTCCCGCCTGCAGCGAGGTCCGCCGCGACCTAGTCCGAAACGTACGTGAGTTAAGCCGATACCCATAACAAATTATTACGAAAATGAATATCTTACCAAGTCTATTAACGAGTAATGATGATACAGTGCTTTACAAATACTAATATTACACTGGATTTTAATTCATGAGCTTTAAAATATGCTCGGTTATAGTTTAGTAGAAAATTCAAAAGAAAGAACTCTCTATATACGGTGATTTAAAACTTCAAATTCGAATCATATCTTTGTGTCAGTAACATCTGCCTGTTATCTCCTACTAGAGCCATGTACCTACCTATTAGTACCTATTAGTACCTATTAGTACCACGTACGTACCTACTACTACTATGTATAGTAATCTACAAAATCCAATTAAAATCAAACCTATGTTTCAGAAAGACCTGCTCTTTAAGTTGACGCTTAATTGTGTTCCGGTTTTTATGAACAATTATCTGTGCGAGAGGCAAACGTAAAAACGCTGTTTGTCAGGAGTATAGGAAAAAATTTATTTGCATTAATAAAATACAAGGAGTAGGTTTACAGGTTACTGATAAAAATGTTCAGCGATACTGATGTGAAAAGTGTCTGAAGAGTTTATATAAAATATCTGCTGTTTTATTCTCCTCGATACAACCATGCATTTACATACATACATATATGTACGTATGTATGTAGATAAAATAACAAAAAATTGTATATAATTTCAACTTAAGACCATTTATTATATGCAATAACATAGATAAATAGTTTTTTTGTAAAAGAAGTTTTTCTTGTACTTTATCGTGCATTAAAGTATATTGAATTGTAAATTAAAATCTTACAAGTTGTTCGCAAGAAACTTTATTCCTCTAAGAGTAATATTACAAAACCATTGGGTATTCTTCAGCAAAATGTTAATCTAAATATTCAAACACGCCATATATAAAACCTATACGATACGAAAAATGAAAGGCACGCAGAGGCGTTCCTTTCAATTCTTCTCTTTTAAATATCTTTCTCATTTTCTACCCACGGAGACCTGCAAAGGACGTAAAAATAAATGCTACCTGCGCAGCGAAAGCGCGAGAGGATTACGAACAATGATAAAGTACGTGAAAATAGGTCGCTTGTTTGAGGGAACGGAAAATAATTTATGTTTTCACGCGTGTTTATGCAAAGATACATGTTGATTTGGGCGCTCATTGTTCGTCGGTGAAAATTAATTTTCATGTTTTTTACCTGCGCCCCGCCCTCGCCGCTGGGGGTATTTTTAATTACATTGTGTTTTAATTTTGAAGCTTCAGAGGTTGAAACTGATTCTGACGTCTGTTTATATAACCGCTGTCTATTGCAAATATTGTGCTTGTCATCATCATCATCATCAGCCTTTAGATGTCCATTGCTGGACATATGTAGGCCTCCCCTAATCGACGCCACTCCTTCCTCCTTGTCTTTGTATCGTCTACTATTGTTATTGTCTCATAAAATATTTAATTATTTACTTCATTTATATTAAACTGGCCCTGTCATGATCTTTTAGTATTTTAAATTATTTTTCATCGCTGTCTACTGTTCAAAATTTTACAGTTGCCAATTTATTCTTGTCCTGAAAAATGTAAGCGTCAGCTTCATTGCTAAACAATTTCTCCTATGTTTTACACCAACTTCAAAGCACAAGTGGGTTTCTAGGAACCTGAACGGAATATTATACGACTAGTAAAATTCTTGTTTTCATCTTTACTCTTACCTACAGGCCTTTTCTCAGCAATCTACAGCAAGAGATAGCTGCATTTTGAATTATCTTCTGATTTTTATATAAAAAATGATTACATCAAGATTTTTTACTTTTAATTTTTATAATTTAAAACGATACATTTTGTCATTTTTAATATTATTAGTATGTCAACCCCTCTAAACTATTCATTAATTATCAAAACATAAAGCCGTTTTAGAAAACCGTTGTCCTCTTCACCTTTGTTGACTTCAGCGTTGACGCGGCAGCATGACGTTGTCCATCAAATTTTAATAACGACAGTGCACAGCGTGTTTGTGTCTATAAATGGACGACGGGTTCACTGGCAGACATTTGAATTATTGATTGTTACGAAATTACGACTGCGCGATGCTGTTACAATCTACTGCTATTTCCATTTGTAAATATATTGCTGAGTTCTCGGAAAATAGCAGGATTTTAAACGGATATTTCTGAAACAGAAAATTCCAGCTTTAAACTAAGCTTAAGATGTATGTTTACGTACCTTATTGTCGTTAATAAAGCTTATTTGATTTGATTTATGGATTTGAAAACTACGACGATGATTTTTTATCGTTTGGTTTTGAACAACGTAATGCATACAGGTATCGTTTACGTCATGTCATTAATTTTCGCTTTATCCACCTGTTGCTGCTCCTCTATGAGTGGAAATGGAATACTTTCTACATTTTGTATATATATTTATGTTTACTGAATTGCTAACATAACATATACATGACGTAGAGGAACGCGACGTTTCTTAAAAAATCAAATTAGGCGCCATTACGCGGCACTTCTTATAATGCATCGCTCGTATGGAAGGCGTGTAAGTCATATAATATCTTATAAATGCGAGGACAATATAAATAAATTATTAAAGCTTTTCATTCTATTATTGAGGCTTTCTGTTTTATTTACATGTCTATGATAGTTACTCGTATATACAAACTCAAATCTTCGATATTTCGAAGGGTATTTAAATATAACATCAAAAACGTTAAGAATGTTTTACGGTTAATATTTCAGTTTCCTGGCATGGAGATAGTATCTTTTAACTGTAACACAATCCTCACTAGGCTTAGGACGCGTGGGCGTACCGTCCGCATCATATTCTTGTTTGCAAACCTAAAATTTGCCATGGGATTTGGAAGTCTGTCCTTTTTATCCCAGTGGACAAACATAGCTGTGAATATAAAAAAGAATGTCATAATACAACGGTAGATAAAATTCGTGATCTAACAAAGTTTGTTCATATGTACATATGTACATACATATCTTCACTTAGTCAGGTCCCTATGGGGTACGCAGAGAGCACATGAGATATATTTTTATCCTTGTAGACATCTGCGATGATTCTTTCACATTACAAAATACCTACGATTATTTCAATATTAATATATAATGAACATCGATGTTATCAAAATCGGTTTGACTGATTATTTGTCCGATTATTAATAAGCTGTTTTCTTGTTTTATACATAGATTTATTACTAGTGTACAATATAAAACGTTTTATTTATTAAATACGCTGTACACTAGGTTCGTACAATTCACCTTTTATAAACACAGTTCAAAGAACAAGCGCCGTGCGTGTAAACAAGCTGTGAATGAATGATGGCATTCCTCAAGGTAGTATATTCGGCATCATTTATATGTGACGTTAAGGTCATATCGGGTATTAAAAATGTTCTGAGAGCAATAGCTAATTTAAAATTTTGAAAAAGCTAATTTTAATAATTAAACTGCGTCATTGCTGTAGAACCGCAGCAAGATTTGCTTTTCGATTTGATTTGTATTTTAAGTCCATAAGCTCAACGGAGTACTTAATAATCTTATCATCTTACGACTTATATACATACCTATTTGCTGTTTTCTCCTTCGTGTATGAAAATTAATTTGTTTTAGATTCCGTGTCCCATTTCCGTGTACGTACACGTAATAACCACCCTGGGATTACCGATAGTAACTTTATGCGATATGGGAGGTGGTTATATATCGAAACACAAATATATATCTTTTGCTGGGCGAAGTTTGTGTTACTGAAACATGACCTCGCATAAGTTCAGAACGCGTCACGTTTCTATTTGTAAATATAGCAGCCGCTGTGGGATTTACGCGAGTGTCTCGTTTCATGACAAAATAAGGGCCATTTTGTAACACGCCGTATAACTAGCGGTATCGTAGCTCAGGACATAAGTGTCTAGGGCAAAATTTGAATTTTGCGTCCCTCGAAACTTTTGGTACTTATTTTGTTTGAAGAGAAAGTTTTTATTATTATCGCACACCGCAAACGAAGATACATACGTATGTAAAACAGACGGAGATATAACACGATGGATAGTAAAATGTTACATAGTTAATATATTCAAATCTGTAACTTCTAGCAGATTAATGAAACGAAGGCATCTAGTTTTAGATACATTTGTCGTTAAAGGTCCAGCAGTGTCTTAATGATACGTCATTTATCATACGAATCAAGAGAGTTATGAATCCAGAACAGGCACATGAGTTCGTTTAGGACATAAATATATGGTACTCTGTACCCTCTACCCACCCCGCAAAAGTGTATGCAATGATATGATGTACTAACACTACAATAACACAAGTGTATTAATAATATGAAAGATCTGATTTCTTACTAACATGAAAACGATTCCAATATTTGGAAACACTGTCTCATTATTTTTTTAATGAGTAGGTTAACGAGTGAGTAGAGTAATGAGATATACACATTATTTTTTTAAATTTCTTTCATGAGTAAGTGTATAAGTTACACCATAATTTTATTTCACGTTGATAACAACTACGAGTATTTTGCGAATTGGAAGAAAAACGGATGTTAAAACCGACCGTAAAATTTTAAAATCCAATTCGAATTGAGAATGTTTACTGCTAACGAACATGGGCACGAATTTCAAGTATAATTCTTTAAATAACGAACACACTCATTTCAGAAAATTAAATTCCTATTCCGTTAAAAGCAAAGTCAATTACATTTGCAGCGGTTGGATGTAAAAAAACCACGATAATAACTTTTAACTAATATCATTTCAGATTAAAAGTTACCGCATTATCATCCAAGTTCAATGAAATATCTTAGCATTGAAACCTATACATAACTTAGTATCTGTTCATTTGATTCGATATGGAATATTTTAACATAGCCGCGTAAAGCCTTTGAAATTCAGCCCTTCGCCTTGGACTACGGCAACTTAAGTGCGTTTTTTAAATGAACTGTCTCCTAATGTATTATTGTAGAAAAATATTTTCAGAAAATTTACACGTCCTAGGGTCTGGTGACTGTGTCTGGTAGACTTATTCTTATAATAAGTTGGGTGCAGATCTGTGCGGGGGCCAGCAATCACTTGTAACTGCTGCTTGCTCGGTTGCTACTTCTTCCACATGAGAAAGTTCACTATGTTCAATAACAGTTTTAAATATTAAACAGCTCAGTTTTCTATCCAAAGATCTAGGTATATTTAGTAAAAAAACTGTACCACTCCCGCTTCCTTTACACACACCCAGCATGCACTATACAACAATCTTTAATATCGTTTCGGCCCTTGGGTCACTAGTTCCTACTTCCGATTTTCACGTTATAAACAAATTAATTAGTATTTACCTGTCTATTATAAATAACCCGAGATTTCTAAAACATGCTTAAATGCGGTTCATTCTAGAATTTTCCACTATAATCCCAACCATAAAATGTCAGTCGTAATATCTAATATCTATCTATATAAACAGCAGTGATAGTCTAGTTGTTAAGAATTCAGCCTCTCACTTCGGGGGTGCTGGGTTCAAATCCATGGCGCGCACCTCTTTGCAAAAGTGCGTTTTAAATTTAAGTATCACTTGCTAACGTTGAAGGTAAACATCGTGAGGAAACCTGCACATCTTAGAATTTATAAAAAAAAAATTCTAAGGTATGTGAAGTCCGCCAATCCGCACTTGGCTAGAGTGGCGGACTACGGCCTTAACCCTCTCAACATGAGAGGAGACCCATATTCCAACAGTGGAATAGTAAATGGGTCGATGATTATTATTTTTATTTTATAATATAGATTAAAACATTTATTTCTCTACATTGAATTTCTATGAAAAGACATTATAAAGCTGGCATTTACTTTGAAATATAAACCTTGGAGTGGCGCACGAAGCCGTGTCATCCCATCTCTATTTACAGAAGTGGAACCTCTACAGGGAATTCTATAGACGATTTTCCCACATTGTGCCTTTATTTTACACGAAAATGTAGAGTTTTTTAAATTGATATTTTTTTAATGCGTATTTTTAAAAGAAAACACTTTCTGTAAACACCCAAAGCAGTTTCTAATTCCAACGGAACTATCGTTACTTATGTATATATGCCGCAAGTGTAATATGGAGATATGATAATATGATATGAAATTATGATTTAAAAATACTTAATCACATAGCAGTAATTTTAAAATATTGTATAACGCTCATTAGACCTGGAAAAAGATCTAATTACTAACATTAAAAAAATTGACATATTTAATCATAGGCGTAAGCTGTAAAACGTAACAAAACGAACAGCCAACTGATCATAATTTTTTTTTAAATAGTCTGTTGAATAAACATCTCCATGATCAAACTTTTAATGACGGTTTTTAAGGAAGAACAAAAACCTATTAATTATTCCACTGCAGCGTCAGACTGTTTACTTTGTAAGGAAGATGTTTGATAGCCGTGATGAATCTTTCATACTTTGAGTTTAAATAAAAAACAATTAAAATCATTAACAAAATATTTCAAAAACGAGAATGTATTTAGGTTCAGCTAATAAAAGTGAAAATGTAAGTTACGAATATGTTAAACATTCTTTGCAACGTGCATAATTAAGTAAAAAAAAACAAGCATACGAATATTAAATTTATTTTCGTATAAAAACATAAGCTACACAATCTGAATAAATCATGTTCCTGTATAAAACACAATGGACAAAATATATCATGACGCTAGACTTTGTTATCAACTAAAAATTCTGAATCAAATTTCGCATCCGGAACACACAGCAGAGTTGTTCATGCTATTGATATACAAAATACTGGGGAAAATATCTCACTAAATAAAAAAGCTATGAATGGTGATCATTTTATTGTGAATCGACTTTGCTATTCATTTAAACGTAAAAGTAATTTGAATATTGACTTAACGTAAAGCAATATATGTTTTGATGTTTTATTGAATTAACTTATAATTTGTTACAATTATCTATATAAATACACATTTTCATTTATTTAACCATTTACGGGTACCTACCACCTAAAGTCGGTACCATTGTATAAACCTGAAATGTAGAGCACGAAACTCTATTGTGCTACACGTAGGCGGTGTGTGGACAGGCTCCATTAGCTAAGCAACAGGTGAGCTGCCTTTAGCCTTTTAATAGTAATCGTCTATCGGCCATTGTCGATTACAGGGCGACTTCATTGTAGCAGAATTTTCATTGGCAAAATCCACGCGAACATTGCATATATTCGAAATATACGCATCTCTAATTATGTATTTATTTCTCTCACTGCTCAAGCAGTTCGCTTTGCCATAGCTGTGATAAAACTTTCGATGTTCTATTTCGTAATAAGAAAAGTGCAAATGTAATTTATCCTTAACATAACGCAAATTTAGACAAAAAATTCTTTTTTCCGTGAGAGTTATTACGAATAAGTAATTATATTCACGTAAAAGAACTCGTATGAATACTTTTTAGTACCGTGGAATTTTAACCCTTGATTGTAAAACTTTATTTCGAGCGCTGGCCCCAGGCGCTCGCTCGGTTCGAGTTGGTTCTGCAACTTTTTAGTTCGCGAGCTTGTTGTATTACAAATTTCAAGAGCTTCAAGGACATGATTTATTTTCACTGAAATATGGCAGGTCATAAAAAATTACAAATCAACTATAAAGCTAAGCAATAGGTATTCTTGAATTATTAAAAGGTTGAAGTGAAAATAAAAGAAGCACGTCAGGTTTGTTAAGTTAGAGATGATACAATGGTAAAGATTTATGTGAAATGTTAATTTTTACTCGTAAAACGCATTAACCATTAATATCATGTACCATGGTTATGACATATAACCCAAAACAAGACGTATCTAACTACAAGTAACGTAAGAATCCGTTACAATACTGTCTCATTGCTTACCTTTCTTTCTTTATCTTTTTAGTATAGTATGTGGTAAGTGAATAATTTTATTATTACATAACGTATAATACAATTGTAAGAGAAAGAAACCCTTCGCATTCCGAGAGGAGACCCGTCTCCACTAGTTGAACGATAAGAGAGTGTAGGACGATAATGATGTCACAAAAGAAATACCCTTCCTTTATAGGGTCAGACGTACAATATTATAACACAAAAATGTCATTCGGTATGTATTTATAGTACCTTTGCTCGTCGCAACTGTCAGAGCTTCATTCGTCCAATCGATAACTTCGAAACGACATTAATGTTTTCAGATTTCTATTCCAGTTTTGCGGTTCGGCGGTTTGACAACTAATGTACCTCGTTTTTCATTTAATGTATGTATACATTTATATACTTCAGTTTGAATATTATTACGTCAACAAATAATTCATCTTCAATATTAAATTTAATATTAGAACGTATATTACAATTTAATATAGTATGTATTATAATTTATTTAATAATGTTATAAATGAATGTGCTATTCCCGGTACAACTTAATACCTGTTAATACTGCAGAGGTGGGCGAATCCCTGCCCACGCGATTTTCTCATTATATAAAATGTATTTCAAAGGATATTTACAGGGAAAAGAAATAAACTTGTTTACATTTTCAACGTGCAGGTATTAGATACTCTATTTTGAAATAAAATGTTACTCGTTACATGTATACAATACGACCTGTTGGAGATATTGAGAAATGACGTCCATTTAACAAGGGGACTCTGTTATTTAGTACAATAGACAGCTTAGACAAATTCCTATACGATGTGAGTAAAAATGTATCATAATTGTTTAATACTAGTGTTGGATTATTCAAAGACAAAAATATCGATATTTATTAATGATTTTGTGGAGCGGTGTGTCGATAGTTGATATTAAAGCTTTATTGACATGTATGTACATATATTACAATATATAACGGGTGATTATCGTGAATCCTTTTACCGTAATACTGATAGAGAAGCAGAATAAAAACGACTAAGGTTATAATCAAACATGATGATCAATTAACTTGTTGAACTCTACATATCGTTGGGAACATTATAGCAAACTCTACTTCGTGTAAGCTAGATCACGGTATTCATTTTGGTGTAATTAATGCTATTCTATATTCGCCTTGAAAACCTCCATAACTTTGTATAAGTCTGATTCTGCCCGAATTCGAACCCGTCCGACAGAATGTGGAACTGTAATAAAACTAAGTGAAATAATTTAAAAATGCGTCAAATTTTAAAACTACGTAAACTTTAATGAATTAGCTTCCAGTTCAAAATTCAAGAACCATCTTGCACATTGTTCAATGTATTGAACTACAAGTATTTTGCCAGTCAATCTAAATCATAAAATTTGAAGTCAAGAAACATATTTCTTAGTATCATTTATATGTACTTATAGAAAAAGCGATAATTCAAATAATAGACGTCCATTAATGTACATCAACGTAGAGTATCCAAGGCTTAAACGAAACGATGCATAATAAATATTTCCACTAAAACAATTGTCAAAAAGCAAACGAATATTTTTATCTTGCTCTACCAATCTAGAACTCTACACCCACTGACCTTAATGATAGGTAGAGTTCATTAATAACATATCTCGTGGTGAATACGCCATCACACGCAAACCTACGTAAACTAATATGACCTCGCACTAAAGTAGCCAGCTACGACACTTGCTCCTCGTTATCTCTGTTATAACAGAACTCTACGAGAACAGAGCCGTGTCAGTCCATTGGACACTTTTAGAACAATTCGAAATATGTATGTACATATTTCGATACGCAGAGTGTTATTATATAATCACGACAGATCCCTCATGTGGTAGGCTGAGAGTAGTCAGTGTCAAATATCTTTACCCTTAGAGACCTTTGAGGTTTATGAATTAGTTCTAAATAGTCGTATATAAGTATACTTGTATGTAGAAAACTGAGGAATGAATTACAAGTATTACTCAATAAGTTTAGGCTCAATTTGTAGAGAACTTTTATTCAGATAAAGTTACGTGCTTACCTACTGAAATCTTTAATTTCAACATAATAGCTCAAAGCCTTGGTGTTTTCGACGACGGTGTCTGTTTTAATTTTAATAATTCAGGATTTATGACACGAAAATGAGGAGCATTTTTCTTTACTATTTTCAAATTTTAATTTTCCTTTATAGAAATCTGATCACAATGAAAGCGACAATAAGTTCCGAAAACTAAGGCACCAAACCGTTTCGTCTGGTAACCATTGAAGAAATCGCTGATGAAACGATAGCGATTGATTAGAATTTTTCGTTTTTAAATATCAGACAAAATTAAACTAAAAATGTTCATGTAAGGCATCAGAGACTGTAATAATAATGTAAGAATATTCTGTCAATCTAAATATATCTTAATAAACATAGAACATGTCTGTACAGACGATATTTAATCTAGTAATACGTCAGATGCAACCTATTAAATCTGAAATAATATATGAAACAGTAATTTTAAGGAATTCTGTTTAATAACAAACAAACCGGTTATTAATTTCTCATATCCGGTTCTCGGCGTTACCGGTTTGCTAAATTATTTAACAACGTTCATTCATTAACTCGTCACTGAACGAACCTACAATATCGTCATAACATCGTTATTACTTCAACATTGTTTATTGGCACTGAAACGATTATCCAATAAATGTAAATTTGATTTTATTCTGCACCTGCATTTTACTATTAAACTTACAGGGTTTTATCGTGTACAGGTTTAAGTCACGTATGCTTTACGTGACTTATATCTATATTATTAATACATTAATTTTGCCTTGTTAAATTTACCTCCGATTATATTGCGTTATTTAAAAATACTTTTTAAATTAACATGGTTTTTCGAATATTTTTTTCATTAACTCACGTTTACACAGGACTTGCTATATTTTTCAGCTGAATCAACATAATACCAGTTAAACGCTAAATGTATTGAAACCCTCTATTTACCATGATTTATTTTTTGTTTAGATTCACACTATAATTTAAATGCCCAAAATTTAAACTTAATTTTCAAATTTGTTTTTATGATTTATTTCGTCATTGATAAGCCTAATTTGATGTTTATTCTTTATAAATGAAAACAATTTAATAATCTGTATAAAAAAAGTGAAGCAATTATATATAAAGTTAATTGTATGAACGTCAGGATTCATTTTGAAGAAGGATTTTCATGTTAATTTTTTGTAGATATTTATTACATCCATTTACCTATTTCCTCATAGATTTAACCCTTCTGATTATGAAGTGCTCTCTAGATACATAAACGTGCCAAGTGTTTAGCAGTACGTCGTCGTTAAAAACCCACGGCTAGCTACGTATACAGAGATGGCAAACTTATAAGGTTTCATGCCGCTGCATAATATACCGTGACAAAATGTTTTTGAGCACGCGATTGCCCCATAACAAAGTCGGGTATAAAAAAGTTTTGCGAATAATATGCTAGCGTGTACGCGCTGCTCCACCTTGTTGGAAAGCGTCATTTGGTTTTTCCATCCATTAGAACATTTAATAACAAGAAATAAATGGTGAACGCTAAAAGCTGTGTATTTATCGACTGAACTTTTACGCAAGAGCGGAAATTAAATAAAAATGTTGTAGGCAATTGACTTTGATGTGTGTTGTTAATATATATTCAGAAATTATCGATAAAAGGATCGTTTTTCTGTTACATAGAATGACTTATCTTATGTAGTGAACTGTTTTGATATTTTTTCGTCTTTCCAAGGTTGATTTGTATTTTACGTATCTGCAAGTTGGTTTGAATCTAAAGCAACGTAGAAGATATGATAATGAAATTTAATGGTATCACGTATTTATTAAAAAATATCGTTATATAGACCGACAAAAATATCATAGAACTGTGGAATAGCTCTATTTCTTAATATTTGGTAGTAGTGTGACTTTGGTTCATTAAGTTATTAATAACTTTTAGCGCCGGAGCAAATGTGGCAACACCTCAATATTATACGAATCCATTTAACCAAGTGACAATGCCCTTTCGGAAACCCATTTAAAACTTCATTAAAACTATATGAATTGAACAAATACTTTGGGTTTGTAGGAGCCGACATCAATTTAACATTTAGCTACCGACGTTACTTTATTAAGTGACACTGTGTAACGCTAGAACATCGGTGTACAACTGAATTTTTATGTAAAACTTTATGCCAATCTCACATTCGATTACTCTAAATGTGAGTCTTCTCAACTGATATTACACAGATATGATAGACTGATGTTACATATCCTTTGATATTAAGTACTATTATCTGTTTTATTTAATATAATATAATTGACTGCCTCGTTGGTCGAGTGGTTGCAAGCGCAAATGCCGAT
>DWJK01003210.1:0-13432 GCA_018248815.1 Croniades pieria auraria
ATGTATGTGTATTTATGTATAAGTATGTGTGTATGTATAGGTATATTATATATGGGTATGTATGTGCGCCTACGACAGGCTCTATCCATCACCCAGGGTTGACTGGGAGAGAATGCCATTAGGCATTAAGTACGCCCTTGTATCCCTTCTTAGTTTAAGGTGCTGCAAAAATTTAAATAAATAAATAAATATTATCGCGTTTCAAAGTATATTAATGCACCCAATAATTAAAGTATACAGTAATTAACTGTTTTTTTGTTAATTACTGTTTATTTTTTTAATTAACTGTTTTTTTAAAAGACCAGATCAAAAGATTTACGTAGCAGGAATCAGTTTATGAACGCAAAGGGACGTCAGAATTCCATTTGTTTATATGTTTGAGAGATCTACAACCTCCTTTTGCTTACCGAGAATGTCGATATTTGTAATCGATGTTTCGAAAACATACGAGTGAAGCCGTGTGCATAGGTAGTTAAACTGTAGTCTTTCAAGTACTTATACAATAATGCTTATATCTGTCTTTTAGGAAATCGGTGTATATTTGAGTACCACTGGAATCGTATAAAATTTAATGAATATTTTATTAAATATTTCTCGGATTTTGAAATTGATTAAAATATTTAATATTCCTAATCAGGAATTTTGATGTGACGGGGGTGGACAGAGACGGGATTTCTAGTTCTTAGGTTTCTGGCAAAATGCTTCCGCCTCTTTTTAACTTTCATTAAAATCATCATTACTACATCATTATGTCTATGGAAGTATCATATCTATTCACTTACGATCAGTTTAAATATGCAGAACGATAAAAATCTTTATTCAAATAATAAAATCGTTAAATGCAGTTTAAAAGTAATTAACGTATCTTAAAAATCCTATTTTTCTCCCAATATTCAAAAATTCAATTTCTATGATACATCGCATATGTATAATATGATACTTAAGTCGTTAAGAGAGCCGCGCTTTCGCTACTTTATTTTACATTTTAACGATAACAAACAAATATTTCAAGTGACCAAGTTCCAACAATCGTTCAGCGATAGGATTGTGTAGTTTATTTTTTATAGGATTATTTATAGGATTATGCGAAAGCTAAAAGCTTAATATGTAGTTAGTATAAAATATTTATGTAATATTAAATTTTAAAATACGTACCCCACATAGGTCCAAAACTGAGACACACGACGGTCAATATGAGAAATATCTTCAATCTCCTATTATTAGGTCCTCTCTTGAAGGCTATTTCGAACGTGTCCTTAATGCTATGGAAGTCGAAAAACTCAATAATAGACCCAGTGCAGCCTGTCCGCTTTTTCTAAAACAAGAAACGACAAATTACATTTTGTTTTTCCAAGAACGTGGAAATGGAAGTGGATGTGTTTTACCAACCTTTTCCTTATTTTCCAGCCAGGTATGATCGGGAATAACAAAAAACACGTAGCCCAAATTTACCAACTGGAATGCCGCTGATATCGCAAAAACACCATAATAGCCCGTGTATTTCAATAATACACCACTTAATCCCGTTCCTATGGGAAAACCGACGGTCATGCACAAACTCAATATCCCCAAACGGAAAGTCCTCGTTTCGTTCGACGTTATATCCCCTAAGTAACTAAAAGTGCCCAGGAACATCGTGTACCAACCACCCGTTAGAGCGGGAAAGATGACCTCCATGAACACGGTTAGTTCCACCGGAACTTCATAGAAGAAATACGTGTTTATCATATTCAGGATGCACGTCATAAACTCCCCAAAGATTGGCATTAGCATACATATTTTTCTCTTTCCAGTCTTATCGCTCCAGGCGCCGATGAATAACATTAGGAGTGTCGGCACAGCGGTGTGGATCACGCTCTTCCATCCTTGCACCGAGGCTATCAACTTTTGGACCTCATCCTCCTCAAATGTGTAATTAGCACGTTTCCTGAGCCGCAACGCCGTGCACACTTCATCAGTAAAGCCCAGGTTGACGCGACACGCTTTGTCCAAATTAAGATTCTGAGTCGCCAGCATCGCCAACACGCTCGGCATCACGAACATCGCTAAAACCGGCTCCACTGTTATGTTAGATTTCACATATCTCAATTTCTCTAGAAAAGTCATATCCTTTAAATTATTATTTATCGTCGTGTTCGGAGGCAGCTCGCCGTTGGCTCCCTCGGTTTTTTTCGGGATATTCGTCTCCATTTTGGCGCGTATTTTATTTGCACTGTTTAGTATTTATATATAACGCTTACGTCGAGACCATTCTAAAAGTTCAATATAGGAAAGCCACGAGCTCGCCGGCCAGATTGAACCGAAATCGATTCTCAAAATGTTTTAATATAGAAGAATCGCATTGCTGTTGACAGAAGCGCGATAACTCAAAACCGTCGCTAGACGAGGGAGCGTGTTGATTCACATACGACCGCACACGATTGTTCCTATATATAAGCAAACTCTTTATGTTGTCATATCAATGCTTAACGCGTACACAAACAAACGGTGCGGAATCAAAAATGTATGAAACACAAACGATATTAAATCCAAACACACGGTTCGCTTAAGAACAAGATCGATACAGTGTAGAAATATCCGTTACGCGTTCGCACCTAATTACAACAGGGGTATTGATGAGAATGTTTTCACAATTAAGATTTTATTAGCACTTTTATAAACAAAACATGTCACTATGCAAGTTCATAAGTCGTAACACTCATTAAATTATGTTCGAATATATTTTAAAAAATCACTATATATCTTTCACGTCCACTTCGTCAGTTTGTTTGTTGTCGTCGCGCTGCTCGAAGTACATCCACCTGTAACGACGAATGTCCGTTAAAACACTATTAATGTGACATGAACACGTCCTCTCACCACTCGGTTAAAGAGTGAACTCAGTTGAATAATTGAATGTCTCCACGTATGACCATCGCGTATCAGTTCATTCGCACATCTTGCATTAAAAACCGGTCGTACATTTTTTGGTCATCGTGATATTTGGAACAAAAGAAAACAATCTTGCAATTTCTAAGAATCACCATCACCATTTTTAATTATGTAACTTTGAATAACGAAACGCTGGTATGATAAACTGTCAGACACATAATAGATAATTGTGAATGCTGCCTGCACCTTTGGTACTTTCTTCACACAGAAAAGAAATTTCTTGGTATTGTGACAGGTCATGTATTTCGTTGAGTAATGACTAGTTCCGGCTTGTGTTAAACGTCAATTGTAAATTATTACGTCTTCTCATTATAAAAAAAATCACATTGTAATAAGATAACCATCTACATGTAAAGTTTCCATGACATTACGCAAAATAATGTTCAAAAATTGCATACGAAAACTTACTGTTTACCTTATAATGAGCACCATCTACATAGTAGCCGACCTTTATTTGCAAGGTATTTCCGCGATTCACAAGATCGACCTCAAACTTACGACACGAGCGTAAACAAAACTTACGCGTTTCTAATAGCTACATTTTGGAATAATAACACTGTTCGATTTTTAAATTTTAATATATACTTTACATAACGTTCCGTGAACAACAAAGTGCACTGAAAAATAAAATAAAATATAGTAATAATAATTTTTCCAATCGTCACTTTGTCTTTCAAATTTAAGTTCAAGGTAATCCCCACATACATATAAATATTGATAACCAATGCTCTAAAGTGTTTTTATAAATATTTACTTATGTTTTTATAATGCCGTCATAAATAAATACGTTTTCCAAATATAACATAGGAAAGAGAAAAAACTCTGACGGGGCTTTACCTTTTACATTCTGTATTTACCGATTCAAATAGAAATCGACAAATGTCCGAAAAAAGACTAACAAAAACGATTCTAACGGTTTTTATCTCTAAAATTATTTTTAGTTTACCTTTTTAATTATTTATACATTTGCTTTTACGCCATTTTTTAAATAGGCAAAGCGCTGCGATTGTGGAATTAAATGTTTGCATACGATTACGTCTCAAACAACAAAACTTGTTGGCGTAATTTTAAACAAACATTCTTTATTTGACCATCGCATTTTGATAACACTTCTTAGTATTGAAAACCATAACATGAGGAAATTTAAACGTGTGTAAAAATTAAATCCTCTTGAACAATTATGAAATCTTTCTAATGTTAACGTGAATTTTTGACGTCATGCATATTTTATTTAGAATTCTTCTATTTACCATCAACATTGTAATCAAACTCTACTTTGTTTCGCATAATAATCCACATAATATCTTAATCTGTTTAACCCACTCATTAATGATGATAATCATTGTCATCAGCATTATTCCACTTTATCACAAGTACTCTCTATTCGGACACAATGAACAAGTACCGGAGTGTTTTCATAAGTGCTCGATTTGTATAAAACTGCGTATATTTATTAACGTACCATTATTCATACGATTTATTCATCTATGTTTTTTTGGTAACAATTTTACAGGTACGAGTATATCACGTAACCTGATAAATATAGTCCTTAAATCAAGTGTTAAAGGTTCTTATTTAAATTGGGTAACGTCCCGTCGAATGGAATAATTCTGCCGAGTAATACAATGCTTACATATTTCGTCGGTTTATAAAATTGCTTAAGAAGATCGCCAGTTCTACAGGAAACAGATCATTTGTTCACTTACCACGACAACCGGCCCGACTTAAATAGTGATTATGTATCGTTTGTCCACTGTCATTATATTTATGTAGTTACATTCATATAATATAGCGACCTACATATTTTTACAGTCTACTAACAGTCATAACCATATTTTGGGAACTAACAACGTAAGTTCAGAATATTTTATAGAACTGATAAAAGTATTCGTATACACTATTATTTGTCATAATAATGACATACATACTAACTACTAATATTTAAACAAAACACAATGTGTACATGTGACTAACACTGAACATGATGAACAACAATGATGACCGCCTTCAAAATGTGACCGTGCAATGAATAGTAAATGAATAAAATGAGACATTTCGCAAACCAGTGACGTGATCCTCAAATGGCGTTATAATACCGAATAAAGTTCATGGTTTGATACAGTGTTTCGCTTTAGGGCCTTTTCACAAAAGGCGTTTGCAACGCGCATCCGTCTGTTTTAATATTTTTGGAGAGAATTATGTATATTAACTTCACATTTTATTATAACTTTATTGATAGTCTATTTTAATAAAGATGCCGTTTAATTATTTTTTTATTAACCCCAATAGTTAGCAGTCGACATGAAACCGTTATTTTTAATATTTAATTTCAATACAAATACTTTAATACAATATTGATACGATTTTGTGTTAATTATATTATTAAATTTGTTTAATGTAATATTTGCAATTTTTTAAATTAATATTTAATATTTGTGAACTCAAAGTAATTTGAACATGAAAATGAGGCAACTCATCTTCAAGGAATACTTAATACACTGACAGCATTTCTACTTATTTAATATTTATCAAAACAATATATGAATACTGAGGCCATTTATTTCGATGCATTGGATTATTGTATTCTTTATATTTGAATAAAAATATTAAAATTTATTTTTGAATAAAGAATACATTAATCCAATGCGTCGAAGTAAATGGACTCAGTATCAAAACCACATGAAATCCGATAATAGTACAGTGTAGACGAGCGGTTGTAATAGCAGGATACACGTAGGTTGTTATTAAGTGACTTGCAGACTGGCGGTTTTGTTCAAAACCAGTGGTCCAGCGCTGCAATTACCTTTATTGACGGTAAATTACCGCTCGTTTGTGCAATTATACAATACTGTATACCTCTGGCAGCCGCACAAGTCACGCATCGCCGATTCCAACAGTTGTTTTCTGTCTTTTATGCTTTGAGCATAAATCATTATTAACAACAATAATTCGAGCGTGACAGTTACCAGGAAACCTTGCAAGCTTGGTTGCATCGGTCCATGAGCTGCAGTCAGCTATAGCATCTGTAGGTAATTTATCTACCCGTGAAGCCTTCGCGCAAATGTGTGATAAATATAATAATGTCCACTCTATATTTATATTCGTCACTCAGTATTTATATTCTTCGTTATTCTCAATTCGCGATCAAGGACTGCAAGATAATACACTTTCATAGTTCTTCAATAACTATTTGATAATGTATTGTTATTTTCGACAAATCGAGTAAAATCTTTGTTTCTGACAAAAAAAAATTCCACGCATTGAGATACTTTTGTTTACAAAGTTTAATTTTCGATTCAAAAGAAAAGAAATATTCGTTAATAAATCGTTTTTTTTTGACACAATCTAAAACAAAGTGGTATATACATATAATGGTTAGGTAAAATTGAAACAAAATGTATATCATACTTTAAAACGCACTACTTTTTTCTCGCATCTACTTCTGGGAAAGTTGTAAAAAAAAAGTCTGAAACTGTACTCAACGTGCTGCACTGAACATTAGTGGAATTAGCAGTTGAAGACCAAATCCTCCAGCGACAGTTGTACTACCTTAGGATTCTAGAGGCGAATATATCATTCCTTCATAGTAGGTGCTTCTCCTTCAAACAGGACAGTTACGAAGTAACTATTGAATTACCAAGAAAAATATTTTCGTTAAGATAATTTTAAATACTTTCTATACACATAGACGCATAGCTTCATGGCAAGTCCCTTACGGAGAAGACAGAGAGCGCCGATATCCAAAAATATCCTTACAGGCCTGCCGTGTTTCTTGTATAGTCATCACTATCACTTCTGTTACTTTTAATATTTTATAATGAATAATTTAAAACTGATTAAAGACACGCATAAAATGTGTAATAATGCTCTGAGGCTGACGCGGCTTCATTCACGCTTCAGCTCATTTTAAATTTACAGTCCAGAATTGTTATTAAAACAGCCGCAAGTGACATGAACTGGTCCACTGCGGCTCATTTACTGAGCGTTAACTAGGTTGCAATTGATAACATATACCTACTAATAAGTATATAGATTTTTTATATTAGTATATTTATATAAGCACACTTAATTTTTATTTGAAATTTAGTTGAAAGAAAACTTATTGGTTTATTTACTATTTATGTACTATAAGAATGTAGAAGTGCTATCTAGCCGTTAAGAGAATTGAGACTGCGCCAGCGGCTACGCTGCTGTATTGCAGCAAGACTACATGAAAAATGTACGTGAGCCTGGTTAACCACACAAGCAATCACAGCAGGCCGTAAAACCGGTGAATTATAATGAACGTATAATAAATAGAAAGAATTCGAAATTCTAATTTCGAATTTCGAAACGCGTTTAAAGTATCACAAAAACTAATAATAGTTTTATTCGAAACGTATCCTATATAAATAAAATTCGAATGGACGATAAATTTAACACACTATGATATTGATTATAGTAAATTTAAAACAATAATAATAATTTATTAGGTATGTTCTTTTATTTTTAATTTAAATTAATATTGGAAATATAGGCAAACAAAAATTAACGAACTGTAAATTTATCGAAATTTTTCGTTCAAAATCCGACCTTTTTTCTAGTTTACAAATTTCTAATGTTTTTAACAATTCAACCAGTATTAGACACAAAGCCGTTATTGGACCCATTGACATACTGTGGTACAAGGTTCGACGTTTTTTCCTAACTGGTGCATGCTAACCCTAGACCAACAAAATACCTCAGTTTTATATCTAAATTTATTACAAAAATATGTTTATTTTTATTGTCATAATACTAATATGTTAATTATTTGCGTATACCAATTACGTCACGACTTGAACGCTTCGTTTAAATGACATAACCTAATATCACAATGCATTATTCGACTCATTGATTAACCGATGACACATATTTTATCGAGGTTATATTTTAATAGACATTTATAGAAAGATTCGCCTAACGATCCAACATAACTTGGACGCTTGTTAATATAAGTAACCCGTTCCTTAATGTGTTATAAAACGAACTGTAGTTTTTTGGCCATGTTATCAATAAATTATTTGATCAATATAATGTCTTTATTAACACAATATGGTATTCAGTTCAAAATTTAACCTTTTTCACTAGTATTTTACAATGTTTTCACTACCATTATAAAAAGTAGGATAAGATGTTTTTGTATTAAACGAAAATAGGTTCTTACCCAAAGATAGCCACAGCTGGGACAGTCATAGCGGCGCCGAGCAAGAAGACAGCACCAGGTAACACATTTAGCGTTGCCATGTAGACCCTGGAGTAGAGCGGACCGTAGACCAGTGGCATCATGGCCTCCGCCAACCCGAACAGAGAGTTCACCTTCCCTGCACGCGTTAACACAGTACGAAATATATAAATAGGTAAGACATATATTAAAACTAAACAATATACTAGATATTTAAAATTGAGCTAATTATCCTTGTGCATTAAATAAAATAAACATAGATATAAAATAACATAGCTAATATAAAGAAAAACAATTACAAACATTATATTAAATACAAAGTAAACAAACTGGTTTAATAGACATGATGCATTAAGACAATCAAGATAAAAAACCCTATGTTATTTATAAAGACATAAATAAAACGAAGAGCACCTTATTTAAATATTTAATTGGACAAATTAATAAATAATTATACGTGACTATATCTTTTAAATTATGATGATTTAATTACATTTCAAGGTTTGTAATTTTGTGTAAATTATATTGAGGAGATAATTTTAATATTAATTGAATTTAACGCTTTAACGAAACGCTTTCCACGTCCAAATTGTTTGACACGAGCGTATAATAAATTCCGCAATTTTTACGTATCTCAGACTAGTAAAAACCATCCTCAATTATTTACTTAGCATTTACGTACACTAGAAATACATTTTACTATAACGATTCAACCTTAGTTCAATTTCGGAAAGCTGAACAATTTCTGCATCCTAGCTTGAATAATTTGTTTATAATTTTTTTTATTTGACGTGTTAATGGCAATATTTTGGGGATTCCATCGCGATACAAGGATCACGCAATCAACGTGTCTGGTTCATCTCGGTATCCCGAATGTGTACTGCCAAGTAAATCGTTAGGGAAGACACCTCACGTACACTCCTATGTATATATACTCGTACATTATACCCAGTAATACGGGTACCCAGAGGTACCCAGTAATACGGGTTACTAACCTAGTACACGGGCCCTTGCGACCTGTCTAAATGTAAATTTTTTAATTAATAAATAAATATTTAAAATTTTTTTTATCAATTTTTGTTAATACAACTAAAGTGAGAAACGTAACCGTAATACATAAAAGCCTTCATGCCGAAGAGCTTCTGTAAAGTAAATAACCAATCAATTGTCTAAGTTTTGTAAATTAATAATTAGTACTTCCGTTGACTAAAACCGTCAACATTTTGCAACGCATTCGGTAACCTATAGAAAGTCCATACGTGTATACAATATTGATACACAGTATATCTATTTCTATGTATCATGTGAATGTGTCCGTGTCCACAGCCATGACACATATTACAAAACCGGTGTCACTGCCTGCTTGTGCACATCTCTTTTAGAAACCGTGTGAAACAACATGCTTTTTATTTGTGAATTTCTTTTTATCCTATATCATGAGTCGCCGGTTTTTTTTTTATTATCGCCTGTATTCAATGTTTTCCTGTATAGTATATTATTAAATATATATATATATATATATGTATTAATACGTCATTATATACTCGTTGTATTGACGGCCTCGTTGGTCGAGTGGTTGCAAGCGCGACTGCCGAACAGGAGGTCTTCGGTTCAAATCCCGTGTCGAGTACTATGGGAATTGTCTAGTTTAGAATTTATAGTAGTGACTCGGAGTCTGGATCAGTGCCCGTTGTACGGCAATAGGCTACTAGTAGGCAGAGGAGTGTACTACACTCCTCTGCCTACCTCTACGTTTTTTTAAATCATATATGCGATCATTAGACTGTTCAAGAGGTCCTGGATTCGAACAGGGGTCGTCCTTTTGTTTTATTGGGTTTTTCTAACTTGAAGTTATCCGTAGATGTGGATTTGAGCCCGGTGTGTAGCAATTTACATGGTGGGACGTAAAGAATAACTGACAATAGGCTCGTCACCTATTCTATTATAGCACGTTTACCATTACTGGTGAGTCGTTGAAGTTTACTACACTCTCTTGCCTTCTCTGTCTACACCTTCAGGGAAATACAGTCGTGATGGTAGGTTATGTAAGAAACATGTTATTATGCGCAAATATCCTTCTAGAATTCGAACCCGCAACACTCTATTTGGTAACCTGCGTTGACAAGAGACGTACTAAAAACAGCAAGACAATAAATTCTCGACTTCCATTTTTCATCCAAAGCTCATTAGCGGAACACAAAGACGGAAGACATGGCCGCGTGACTGTATTTCTATTGCAGAGTTGAATGTCCTGAATGTGATTGGGATGTCCTGAATGCGATTATGTTAACCATATAACAATATGGACGTGAATGAACCCTCGCATCGTGTGATGCTTGGTTTATGTAGAATTAGCATACCCACTTGAGCGTCCTTTAATGTGGACGAGGGAAGCACTATCGTCTGTCCCAAGTCTTTGCCAATACTTAATAGTTGCTGTTTTACCTTGATTTAAGTTTTGATATGACCTATCATGGTGTGATATGACCTATCCACACGCTCGTGTCACAGTTTTTTCAGAATAATTTGTGCTATATTTTGAAACGTTTTATAAAAACACCCTTACCATAAAAAATATGCTTTAAATACATCTTTTGAGAATAATTTGACCTATTTTCATGTAGTTGTTTCATCCATATCTGTACCGTGATACGGGGTAGAGAAAAAATACATTTCCGATCCCATGCCGAGATACCAGGTTATAGTAAGAGGCGGCTAAACGGGCCAGCGATGAGCATCAGCGTAGGCGGTGCTAGAAGCCGTGCTCTGCGATCGCCACAACCCGCATAGCCCCGCGTGGGGTTTATAGGCAAAATCCCTTCGGAAAAGGACAATGGACTTAAACTGACTGACTATAACGATGACCCGTATCTAAACGACATGCGAAATTGCGAAATTAAATGCGTCTTTGAGGATAAGTATAAATTGGGATAAAGATGAAAGAAACCACGAGAAGGAAACCAAAGCTTCTGGAAGTTCTCAGCGTTTTCTAGATGTGCGTCTCTCGTACTTAACGAGCATCGTAGACTGTGGCCATAACCTTTCTCATTTAGAAAGGACACGCGCGTCTAATAATAGACGTTAAAACAGTTATTGACAATAGTAATTATGATAAACATTTAACCCTTTTAATAATATGTTCAGTACATAAGATACAGGTATCAATTTCAATAAAAATCATCACCATGAACACCCCGTTTAAGACCGCTGCTAGACATAATCCTCCCTCTCTCTGTAGTACAATTATTATTCTGAATCACTAGACAAAATTAAAATGAACATAGTTTAAACTAAGAGTACCGAAATAATATTTCTTTCAATTGTTTTTACAATTACTGAATAATAATATCGTGTCGGAAAAAAAAAACTTTTATTAAAAAAAAGTTCTTTAAAATTAATTCTGAGAACATAAATAATAAACTAAATTCAACTACAATCAATCACTTGTTAATTTTTTTGTTTTCGCGAATTTGTTAAGCGAATGTGTAACAACTAAAATTAAAATGTTTAACGAAAATAATTTAATGCTTTAAATATTTCTATTTATTAATCCCAAACTTAATCCCAAACTGTGCACTACAAAAAGATTAAATCCCACTGACATTTATTTAAACATTCATAACATTTTCGCATACAATTCTGACCCAAAAGAATAAATCTCAACAAATTTTTACATTGCCTTAATACAGTACAGTCGACGATTTCTTATAAGCAGTTTGACCTCAAACTGAGCTGGTCAGTGGAGGTGGTCAGCGACCGACGCCGGATGTTAAATAACGCGTAAATTGTTACCACGTTAACTGATACACTTTCACAAATAAAGATAAAATTGTAAATATGTATTAATCTGAACGGAGATACTGGTTATTGGTCTTTTTATTGGTTGCAGGCATTTTCTTAAATACTATTGCACACATAATTTGCAATTTTACACCTTTTATTAGATAATTCATAATTATTAAAATAATTGGTCCTTTTATTGGTTTATGCTGCAGGCATTTTCTTCACTATTATTGAATATATAATTTGCAATTTTACACCTTTTATTAAATATTTCATAATTATTAAAATAATTGGTCTTTTTATTGGTTTATGCTGCAGGCATTTTCTTTATTATTATTGAATATATAATTTGCAATTTTACACCTTTTATTAGATAATTCATAATTAGAAAAGTAATTGGTCCTTTTATTGGTTTATGCTGCAGGCATTTTCTTTATTATTATTGAACATGTAGTTTGCAATTTTACACCTTTTATTAAGTATTTCATAATTATTACAATACTATTCTATTCATAAATTGAAGTCCTACATCAATAATAATACATGTATTTATAAATATATTTATTGACTATTTTGCACAACGTGCTTAGATTTCTTCCTTTATTTCTTTTTTATGTTGATTGTACAGTAAAAAAGAACTACTTTTATGATTCATGATCTCAAATGAGAAATTGAACGCCAAATTCAGGATTGCCAGTTGCCCTCACTCCCAAATCGTTTTCTGGAAATTCATTGAAAACACGTAACTACCTTCTAGCGGAGTTTCAAAGGACATTTAAGAAATCTATGTATCTCTTGTATAATATCAAGATATTTATGTTTTACGATAAAAAGTCACTGACTGTTGTTACAGCGGAGAATATATCGTGAGGAAACCTGCATACTTCAAGATTCTCCATAATGTTATCTAAAGTGTGTAATGTCTAGCAACTCGCACTTATCCAGGGTTGTATACTATGGTGTTCAATCTTGTTATTATGAGAGGAGACACGTATCCAACAGCGGAACGATAAACAGAGTTAATGATGATAATATCTAAGTTACGTTCTTATCATTAAAGAATATATAAAATCCATATAAATTACCCATAATTTATTATGTTCAAATTGACACATAACTTGTGTTTTCAGTGAATCATAAAATACGACGAAGCGCCCGCAGCTCAGACATGTTTGCTAATCGCAAAACTATCTCTCAAGTCGATACACCTGGTTTGACGGGTTGCGGCAATGGACTGGAGTCTATTGGCGCAGTCGTGACCAGAGTTGCTGATCCTGGAGTTGCGAGTTCGATTCCAACCCAGTACAAATATTTGTGTCATGAATATGTTTTCAACGTCTGGATATAACATTCTACGTTAGTATATCTATTATATAATATCATCATCATCGTCAACTATCTCAGTCCACTGCTGAACAAAGCCCTCCCCCAACAAGCGCCATCGCGCCCTGTCCTCGGCTTGTCGCATCCAGCATCTGCATGCAGCCTTTCGCAGATCGTCATCCCACCGGGCCA
>DWJK01003211.1:0-13431 GCA_018248815.1 Croniades pieria auraria
TAAGTTTAAATATCACTTGCTAACGGCGAAGGAAAATATCGTGAGGAAACCTGCATCCCTTTGAATTAAAAAAAAATTTAAGGTGTGTGAAATCTGCCAACCCGCACTTGGCCAGCGTGGTACACTATGGCTTTAACCCTCTCAATATGAGACGACCCGATTATTACTTTTTTTTTGAAAAGGGTTGTTCTTGATCGTCACAGTGTATTAAAAAAATTCAAAGTTGAGACAAAAATTAATTGGTTAGAATTGTTATCGTTTTAACAAAATGGGTCGTTGCGTAACTTGATATAGGTACTTAAATTGAAACAATGAATGAGACTTTTTTAATTATTACAAGATTTTTCTTACAGTAAGCTTTTAGCTATGTTTTAGAGAATGAATAAGTACCATCAACCCTTCTAACATTCCTCTGTCAAACGGATTCGTAAATAGAAAGGTAAGGCTATACCCTGATTAAGTATGTACAGGTTTTGACATTATTTTAAACAATGTTCAAATGAACAGACAGACAGGCAATACGTGAAGTATGCCAGTTCTAAATAATTGTATCTAAGACTGTATTATGAATTTGTTTAATACAAGAATTAATGCATAATTTAAAAATCTATTTTCCATTTTATGTTCATACAGGTCTGATGGTAATAAGTGTAGTGGGGCAGGCATTAGCACAGAAACATCTCGACTCATTAGCCCCATTTTACTCTATATGCTTACAAGGGATCCAAGAGTACATTACCGTAAATATACGTGATTTGTTTTTAATCGGCATTAACCTTTAGAATTATCAGGAGTAAAAAGTTGTATCTTGTCGAAATTTTTGTCGAAATAACCAAATGATACGTGTTGATTATAACATCATGCCTGTGATCCCCGAAGGTGTAGGCAGAGGAGAGCAATACACTCCCATGTTTCATCAGTTACGTTTTACGTCCGATGTAGTAGGTGGTGTAAGGCAATGTAAGGCAATTTATTGCCTTACATCAGGCACTGAGCCAGGCTCCGAGCCACAAAAATCCAAGTTAGAAAAGCACTTAATTATTACTTACTTACTTACTACGTCGGCTCAGCGACCCAAAGAGGATCTTGGCCTCCGACACTAAGAGACGCCACTTGCGCCGGTCTTGGGCTACCTCCTTCCAGTTGGACTTTTGCAGCTCTGCAAGGTCCTTCTGTGCTTCATCCAGCCATCGGTACCTCGGGCGTCCCACTGGTCGTTTTCCAGTTGGCCGCCCACAGTACACCCTTTTCACAGCGCGGTCCTCTTCCATCCTCTCCACATGGCCGAGCCAGCGCAGTCTGGCGGCCTTTATTTCTCCAATGATGTTGGGCTCGCGCACTAGCTCTTCGATTTCTCTATTCTTTCTGATCCTCCAGCTGCCATCTTCTCGTTTAGTGGGCCCCAGTATCATCCGCCACACCTTCCTTTCAGCCACCAGTAGCTTGCTCTCCTCTTTCCGGGTCAGAGTCCAGGTCTCGCATCCATACATCAGAATTGGTCGGATGACTGTCTTATATATGCGTATCTTGGTCGTCCGACTCAGGAGTTTGGACACTAGCACCTGGCGGAGAGCGGCAGAACATCTTAGGGTACTCTGCACGCGGATGTCAATTTCGTCTTCCCTCTGGTTGGTCTCAGTCATAATGCAGCCTAGATACTTAAACCGGCTTACACCCTCGTACCTAGTCTGCCTTACTTGGAGGTCTTCCCTGGCTATCCTAGTATCCTTGGCCCTCTTCATCAGAAGGTACTTTGTCTTGTCGCAGCTGATTCTAAGACCCACCTTCGCGCCCTCATCCTCCAGCACCTCAGCCATCGAAACGAGATCCTCTTTGCGTTGTCCCAGCAGGGCAAGGTCATCTGCGTATCCCACTATCTTATGTTTTCCATTCAGGTCTACTCCCCCGTCACGTGCAAGTACTTTTCTGATGACGTATTCGAGCATCAAGTTGAAGAGGGTTGGGGACAGTGCGTCTCCCTGTTTAAGTCCCGTGACTACGTCAATCTCCTCTGACAGATCATTCCCTACTCTCACCCTCATTTTGCTAGTCCCTATAGCAACTTCAACCATCCGGGCGAGTTTATATGGTATCTTAAAATACCTTAGGATGTTGAATAGGGACTTCCTATCTACAGAGTCATAGGCCTTTGTGAAGTCCACAAAAAGGACATGCAGGCTTTGGGCGTACTCCCATCTCTTTTCCATCAGCTGTTTCAGGAGGAACAACTGGTCCACGGTATGTGCGGTTTCGACGAAAGCCACATTGATATTCGCCTAGAATATTTTTGGCATATGGCTCTAAACGATCCAGGACATTTAACAACATTAACACAGTTCAGTTATTAATTTTCATCAAATATTTCATTTGGTCTGCGTTGGAATCGAATCCAAAATCCAGTTCGGGAGTCCAATTACAACCACTAAACAGACAATTCACTGCCAACATATCTGGAACAGAGCTACATAACACACGGTATATTAATACGTACAATACTATACGCCATAACACATACAATATTAATTACATTATCAGTATTGTCACACCGTCTCCATCACACAATAGGGTATAACACACGAGCGTATCTCGACGGAATCTCATTACCACAGAACGCAGCTTGTGGTCTGTTTTCGGTGGTAATTAAGCAATGTATGTAGGCGTCTAATCAGGCCGTTTTGTTCTTGACCCTAAAGCCGTCTATTCACGGTACAACAATGCACAATAGGCTTTGATGCCGCTGTGTCGCTGTCACAATAGGCGTATAACGTCGAACTATGTCAGAACGTTGTACATGGATCTTAATAAAGTATGTTTTTTTAGTTTAAGTGAATTATTTCTGTATAAGGTGAGTTCGAAATTATATTTTTTATTTTTGAAATGAATTCGCATGGAATTCAGGAAGTACACCAATAACATCAGCCTATCTCAGTCCGCTGATGGACATAGGCCTCCCCTAAGTACATAACCCAGAAATGTTAACTAAAGGTGTTTACACATTAATAAATAAAAAATTAAAATAGAGTCTCCTGTAACGGGGGTAAGAGTGTAGAAGAAGTAGATTAGATTAACAAGGATGGAAATATTTGGCAAACAGTTCTTTCTGCTAACACTGTAAAGGACCTGACCTGATGATATAATTATGTTGGTACTAGATTGTGTTTTCCAACAATAGATGTATGTATATATAAAACCGACAAAAGTCTTTAGAACGTCGATTTTGACGTGTCACTGAAATGAAAGGCATAATACATTGAGCCTTAGAAATATATTTTGTTAGGAAATATTTCATTGCTGGACATAGGCCTATCAAATGGCACGCCACTGAGTTCGATCTTCAGCTCTTCGCACACAATCAATGAGTTTATCGTCATTCCACCTAGTTGGAGGGCGTTCCACGCTATGTTTGCCAAGTTGCGGGCTCCACTCCAGAACATGTCTGCTCCAGCGACTAACGGTTCTGCGACAGATGTGATCATGATTAAAAATGTAACGGCTTAACTCACGTACGTCTTTCGGAATTGCTCGACTAGTTTCGGACCTGTACGAGGTTCTTCCTCATGAGCACCCGTCGCTTGCAGCGAGGTCGCGACGGAAACTGATGTGACCAGCCCATTGCCACTTCAGTTTGCTAATCCTTCGGTCTATGTCCATAACTTTGCTGTGCTCGGCGTGTCTGTGAAGGATCGCATCAGAAATAAGGCGATTCGCCATAAAACCAAAGGTATTATTTGCTTCTTAGAAATTGAAGGGTATTGGCCAGAAATAATAAAAGTGTATCGGATTAACAAAGATTTTATTATGTATATATGAAAAGGACACGTACTACGTAGATGGCGACCGGGTATAAGAGACAGACAGCTGTCAAGTTCAAATGACATAACAAAGACATTACATTCAATAATACTTTCAACTTTAATATGTGTTTTCGTTTACATTTTTAGAACTAAATTTGTTTTCTATGCACAAAAACCAACAGAAATCTTCCAAATATTAAAAGTGATATTTTTTAATACAAAAGTAACACAGGATTTTTCTGATGTGAAATTTATAAACTCATCTCCTATGTCATGAAACTTGTTACATAACTGGGAATAGTGAGAATACTACACCCCTCTGCCTACCCGTTCTAAGACAGTACGATGTCTTTATTATAATATCAAATCTAATGGCGTTTGAATAAAATACATACCGCTTAGCCTTTACGTGATTGCCGATTAATAGTTTTTTGTAAATTTATGAAATCTTCAGTCCAGGCGATGTTTAAGAGCCCACTCATAGTTTAACTGTCAGTAAATTGTAAGTATTAGACAGTAGTCAAAACTCTATTCAAGTCACCCAGACGCTTTAAGAACCCGTGTCCAAGATTACAATTAGAATACGATTATTAAAAAACTATACATTTCCAATAAAATCTCTTTCGAAAGTTTTTCATTTACCTAAAACGACACAGAGGTTAAATTAAAATGGTGTGTCATAAGCTGAAAGCAGGCTGTTCACAACGCGACTGTACAATGTAGAATATAACAAAGACTATTCTTATGTTGTCATGACAATAGGTGTACGACATGCTATTATGTATATACATATTATTACCGTACCAATAATATACATATACATTACAATGTACAATACGAAGAACGATTTGATGAATTCGGGAATAAGCTTTCAACATCAGTGATTTGACCACGAGAGAGCGAGCAAAACCGCAAGTAATAGCCAGCTTAGTGCCATTATGCGAAATATATTTATAGGTCTTATTATTAAATAAATTATTTAAATATATTTTGCATTTTATACATGTAGCAAACATGCGTTATGGTACTCAATGGACAACAAAGGCAGTAAGAACCTAAATCCAGTTTAAACCAGTTAAAACCGGTATACACATTTAGTCACAGCGCTGGAGCGAAACTATTATAATTGTTATTAAAAAGGAGATCTGCAACTCCATATAATATTGTCACTTAGACCAATTCATATTTATATTAATTCATTTGGATTTAAATAATTTAGGTAACACACAATCATATTTAAAGTATTTTGTGTGTGGCACTGGTGATAAGAATGAAAATATGCCAGTTAATGTAGGTAACATTCAATTCAATTAATAGTGTTTGCGGCGCCGTTACGCCGTGTTTCTGCATATTTTTACTTTAAATAAATAATAAAATAATTCAGATTTAAATAAATAATATATGAATTTACGAAGACGTATTTAAAATTATTAATGATCGTTATAACGTATAACTCGGGCCGCGCGTATAGAGCAGAAACTTTGTAATAAAATTTTAGACTCTTGTCATCAATCGTTTTATTGTTCCGCTTTTAAACAATGATCTCCTTTTAGGTAAGAAGGGTGATGACCATAGTATGTTACGCTGGCCAAGGACGGGTTGAAACCTCTCGCTTTGCCTGCTCCGTAAGGGACCTGGCGTGATGATATAATATTCATTATATCATCATGCCAGTGAACTTACGCCTTAAATTTAAAAACTCCTTAAATAAACAACTCCTTAGTAAACATTGTTTCGTATAGAATCTATATAGCCCCTTATTTGAAATGATCTATACCATAGTTCATCGCGAATGAGGGGCTAACTAAATTTAAATTACTACCCTAACTTTATCTTGGAACATACTTACAAATTTTTATGTAAAACTGACTCGAAGTTTACTGCGATTTTGCGACTAATAATCGCATAGACGACTTTTTGTCGTTGTGTGTATAACGCATTTAGCATGCGTTTGAATAATGAGTGGCGCGTTACATGGTACAACGCGTTGGCGTTGTCTCTCAAATTTATGACGTTGTCACCAAATGTGATCGTGAAAGCATGATGTCATGATATCATCATCATCATCATCAGCATATTTCCGTCCACTCCTGGATATAGGTCTCTCCAATAATATGCCACTGAGCTCTATCTTCAGCTCGTCGCATCCAACTGCTGCCAGCCAATTTGCGTATATCGTCACTCCCCCTAACTGGAGGGCGTCCTACCCTACGTTTGCCAAGACGCGGTCTCCACTCCAGAAAACGTCTACTCCAACTCTCGTTATAAAATGATAGGTGAAAATTGTAAACTGTTCAAAATGTTATCGTTACCGACTAATATTACATGTGTTATTATTATTATACCGTCATATTAAGTCCCTTACGGGGTAGACAGTGGGCCGAACGCAAACAATCTACACTTAGAGTTACAGACAATGACCTTAAAACTTGTTTTAACGATTTTGATAAAATACTTGTGTCCGACAGTCCAAGGATGAAACGGTTGGTGTTGATAATAACATAAAAAATAGGCCCATATTTAGTTAAAATAAATATAAAAGTTTTAGTCTGCATTCGTTATTCGCTCTGCTAATCTTAGAGGAGCAGGGCATTCGTAAGAGATGACACACAATAGGTTTGTGCTGTCTGCCTCCCTCGCAATAACGTGCTGTAACAAATGACGTCATTGATTAGAAATCAAGCCTCTGTGATAAGTAATTCTAATTTACTCTGGCGGATTGATTTTAGTTACATATTATTACTCATTTCTACTACTATACTATCATGCAGGTCCCTTACGGGGTAGGCAGAGACCACTGCCTGCCAAATATCCCGATCCTTAGAGATCTGACATGCTTTTCTATACTCATCCCTCTCTTCATACACGCACGCCGCTTTTGGACCTTTCTGACTTCCCCATAGGCCAGTGTCGAACTTCTATGAATATGGATTTTTACTACAAAATTTATTGTTTACCCAATAGTGTCATCCACATAATATATTATGTAGGCACAATCGACATACATGTTAGTGTCTTGGGAATTCCATAGTACATACATATTATGTATACATGTACATACAATGGCAGTTAATGAGACGTGCGCTGCGTACATAACGTTTAAACGACTGCTATGTATTTAAAGTGGGCATAAATGTGACAAGAAATGAATTGTAGCGAAGAAAATGGAGATTAAAAAAAATATTGTAATAAGTCTACAGAACGAGTTGTAACTGTTTTCCATTCAAGATGGCCTCCGAAGCGAATCAAGCTTGGAAATCAAAGTAAAAAAGAGTTGTAACAAACTGCGGCCCTATTTGGAACAAGCTCTTGCCTTGCATTTAAATGCTTCACGTGACTCAGTTGCGTATTAGGGTTGTCACATTTAATTAATAAAAAAGAATAAAATATTTTTATTAATTAAATTAGGCGTAATTAGAATTGATTCAAATGATAGAGTAGTGGTTAAGAATTCAGCCTCTCACTCCAGGGGTGCTGGGTTCAAATCTATGGCGCGTACCTCTTTATAAAAAAATGCGTCTTAATTTTAAATATCGCTTGCTAACGGTGAAGGAAAAAATCGTGAGGAAACCGGCACACATTAGTATTTACAAAAAAAAAAAATTCTAAGGTGTGTGAAGTCTGCCAACCCGCACTTGGCTAGCGTGGTAGACTATGATCTTAACCCTCTCAATATGAGAGGAGAACCATATTCCAACAGTGCAATGATAAATGGGTCGATTATTATTGTTATTTATCATTAGAATTAAGACAATTTCAAATGCAATTTCAATATAAAAACTACAACATTTTTACGTGCACATGAACATATATTTTTTGACAAAATAAACCAAAAAAAATTATTTCCCTAAAATTAAGAAACAAAGAAATCAATGAAATGTCCTTGATGAATGTCAGTGAACAACAACAAAAGACAAAATCTTGACATATTTACTTTCGCTTCACGTAATGCAATTGTATGTCAATCTGGCATCACCTAGAGAAACGTCTTCAATGAAGAGGTACAATGTAAAATTACATGAGAATATACTAGTTTTCAAGGTTCGCACGAACAATTAATAACCTCATATTTTGCCGCCAACCCTAGCTTCAGTTCAAAATCTTTGTCGTAGGCAAATCCATTCCGCTATGAACTAGATGCTTTTAACATTAAAAGCCTATCTCGTATATTTTTATGTGACTAATAAAATATTCGACGATTTTGTTTCAAAGGCTTAGTACGAAATTCATTTTATTCTGAGAGAATTCCTTGAAAATATCACTTCATTCCTCTAAATTCACTTTTCTGAAGTGACAACAGTAAATTTTTCGGTTAGGTTTTTTATAACACTCCATATTCATGACTGCCTCGTTGGTCGAGTGGTTGCAAGCGCTACTGCCGATCGGGAGGTCTTGGGTTCATATCCCGGGTCGGGCACTATTTGAAATTTTTAATTTAGAATTTCTAGTAGTGACTCGGGGTCTGGATCTGTGGTCGGTGCATGACAATAGGCTCGCCACCTATTCCACGGGACTTAAACGTAACGGATGAACCGTGGGAGTGTACTACACTCCTCTGCCGACCCCTTCGGGGATTACAAGCGTGAAGTTATGTTTGTTATTCATTGCGACTACCCTTCTACCGCCATTCCTTTGTCGTGGTTGTCATTGAAATAATAGGAGAAACAAATTAACTAAATTCAACATTCAGTTATCTAACTGACCGAGATTCGAACCTGAAACCAAATTGTCCGTTTTAAATTAATGTAGTTATGGTAATTAATTAAAACAATGTTTTTGGGTTTAAATTATTTGTACTGTTGGAGTTTTCTAAATAACAATTTCTTTGTATTCGAACTTTCTAGAAATGGCTCGGAGCTCGGATCTGTGCCCGGCGTACAGCAAGGCAATAGGCTCACTACCTATTCCATTGTGAAACATAAAAGTAACTTTTGACACGGGGGAGTGTACTACACCTCTCTGTGTACCTCTTCCTGGGTTACAAGCGTGATATTTCATTTTTTAAATTTTTTGCATAATGTATAGTTCTATGAAAAGACATATATCTACATAATGTACAAGAAAGATACGTACGTATATAACGTGCCTAGTATGTATAAGGACATGAGTAATGAGGGAATAATAAATCTTATTGCGACGTCACATATAACGTTCGGGAATATTGATGAGAGTTACCGTCAGCAAAAAAGGTTACTAAAAATATCGCTAAAACAGTCTGCAAGTCATCACGTTCTAATCTTAAATCGTTTATGAAATATATATATATATAACAGAAAATATTGCATAATTAAAAAATATTGCGTAAATAAACATAAATAAAACAGGAAATAATTGCTGGAAATAAATAATAAACTGGAAATATTGCAGGTACTTGTATTTGTGAATATTTTGTAGCTATAGCGTATACAGGACGAGAAACCCTCGCCATTTTGTTTTAACTTAGCCCTTAAGGTTGACTAAATCTGTAACGAATTCCAGATTAATCTTTGCCCAAATTTCAAAATGAATGTGTATGTTTATTAATAACAAGCTTTCGCCGGCGATTCTGTTTGTGTAGATTTCAGTGTCTGTGTTTTCCTAAAGTTTCTTTATGTAGAGCTGTCTACGTCTTATGGTATAGCCTTTTTAACATGCTCGGCTATATATATTTGGGGTCAATTTACACACACACACACACATACTCGTATATAAATAAAGCTGTGATGATTGAAAGTTTATTAGTTTATAGTGTGTGTGTATACATATATCACCGAAATTATGCATTTTTTAACTTTGTGTTCATATAAACTTTCAATCATCACAGTTTATATACTACAAGTAAAGTTTCAGCCTAATCAACTAAACCGAACCTTTAATTGCAATAATAGTTGACAATATTTTTTCCTTGACATATCGTTTTTAATTATGGTGAACCGATTGAAATAAAACAATCGTTAAATGTCAAATAACCCATACTAAAATATTTGTATATCAGTTATAACCGCATCCACATCGGTCAAGCCACACAAGGAAACAGGCAAACATACAAACAGACAAAAATTATGAAATCGGTTTTTTGTTTTCTATTAAATGAGGACAGATATCTAACAATTCCTTCAAAAATATCGTCTATATGCAAACACGGATCCGTTAAAGTTTTGATATTAGTATAAAATAGATATAGCTAAGGGATGATTAATCATTCAGTGGATTGTTTACGATTAATTTTCAAGTTTATCTTTGTTTAAAAATAGTTATTTGAAAATACGTATTTACTATAATAAAAAGAACATGTGTAAAATGTGCGCACAGTTCTGTAGTAATAAAAATGAAACAAAAAAAAATTGTTCTGCGGTCGGTACGTAATCCCGTCAGCTGCTGATATAATATACACATTTTTGGGACGCTGATTAGTTTGCCGCAACAATATATCCAGCTACGTGTTTCGCTTAACATCGTTCTCCAGCTAAAATATAGCTGATTATGAGTGTTTCTTGATTTGTATCCTTCTCTATTTAATTCATTTCAGAATTACCAAATTATTTCTCTCTATTATTTGTTCTGTTAATTATTACTGCTTCTTATAATACGTCATGAATCACGCTGCTACGAGTTCTATGATTGTGCATTTCTACGTCCTATGGTGCTACGCCGTAATGATTAGCTACTTTTTAATATTTATTTAAGGATAATCTATTAAAGAATTATGTATCTGCTACAATACATTTTATTTTTTACTATTTTAATTCTGACATGAAAGTTACATGTATTTGGAATTAGTGAGTGTGTATAAGGAGAGCGTTGAATGTAGAGCTAGCACATTTGGTCTGTTAGGATCAAGTTCTTTGTCACTCGGGGCTTTCTGCCTATCCCATAAAAAGCCTATCATGATAATGATGATGAAAATGATGATATTAGATGATAATGATGGTGATAATGATGATGATAATGATGATGGAAGGTATTATGTTAATGCGTAATTTGTGTTGTCTTGAAAAATACTATTTCGTTTACGAAATAATACGAATGTAGAGTTTGAAAGACTGATATAAAGGAAAAACCACTTTTTAAACAAATTAAAAATAAAATCTACATACTTATTCATAAAATATCTTTGCAACTGATTGCATCGATGTAAATTGCTATCCTAATTCTCAATAATAATACAAACTCGTGTAATAAATAAATGTAATTAATGTATTCAATTAAAAAAATAAAGAAACCTAAATGCAATTACAGTACTCCAATCAAATAATGCGATGTAGAGTTCGCTCTGAAGGCTTAGTACTAATGCCGGTCGACTCCTCGTCACAAATGTACGCTTTAGGGTTCCCCGTCAATAGACATTGTAGAGCACAGTGCGTCACTATGATAGACAGGTCACAGGGTACTTCGTGCATATAGAACGGCTTACTTTGATGGGGAGAAATAAAAGAAGTTAACAGAAGGTTTTATTGACAAATTAGTTACAGGGTGAATTTGAACTCTGGTGTGTTTCTGGTTTCGACTGAACAAAAGATTATTTACCTGAGAGCATCATTCATTTGTTTACCTTCCAGTTTTTTTGGTAAAAAACTATTAACTAATTAAGTTTGTTGTAGTTGAAGAACAGTCGAATAGTAGGAACATAACTTAACTTTTTTCATAAGAATAAATTGCAACTTAGCGGCAAATACAAATAAATAAACGATATATTCAAACTATGAATCAATGCAATATACATATTTACGCAATAAATCTTAATACAAAGTTTGGTTACAGATAAAACTTCATTTAATATACATACATACATATACATACATCTCTTTACGGCAGGTACCTTACGGGGTAGGCAGACAACAGCAGTTATTTAATATAGATGTACATTTATATATGTATATGTAATAATGTGTATAATCAATAGAGAAACGAATGTGTTTACTAATAAAGTTAAAAGTGTCTATAGTACTAGGTGTGAAGCCGATTACAATCCTTAGTTTCTGCGTGTCGTGTGGTTTTAGCCAGTGTCTGAGCTTTACGATCAAGAAAGGATAGTTTTGTTCTCTTTCAGTACCATTAACAATTAACACATCTCGTTCTCATCAAGTATATACTTGTTACATAGAAGAGAATTAGTCAATACTCAAGGCTAACTGTAGCCTGAACAGTTGGGAGCAGTGTATAAGTACAGGCTTAGGGTGAAGCGAAGATGAGAACAATTTGTTAAATGTCAGATATGTTGTTCCACCATAATGTTGTTCACGTTATCTTGGTCAGAACGTCGTGGAAGTTTTGACTGGCGCTGTCCAACTGCGCTATGAACAAACTATTCGAGGGAAATTGATGAAGCACCCGCGGGGGTTGTGGTTAGGTTGGGGGTTGTTAGGGCTTGTTCCTGAACGACAATGTCATAATCACTACTAAGAATATCATTTAAAATGATTACATAACTATTTATTACAAAAAAAAAAATTGGTTTATGTACTCTAACCTATGGTATGTAAAAAATTTAGATCACTGCCAAATTTTAATTCGTTTGTCCGGTAGAATCGATTTAGCTGTAAAATGCAGTGATAGTTAAGTGGCTTAGTTTTCTATTTCACTTCACCAGCGTTTAACTCCTCGGACAAAACTTTGAATGTAAGTAACGTGTGCGTAAAAATGTCATAATATGCGGTAAAATGGTAACGCAAAAATCCTTAGTTAAAAGGCAGAGATCAAAATTTTCCACACAGCAAAGAAAGTCTATTTAGTGTCCGTAGATTTTATTATTATATTGTTGTGTAGAGTCATTTGCGGGGTAGGTAGAGAGAGAACATTGAGTCGTTAATCTTTACAGATCTGATGCAATTTGTCAACATTTGCAAGTCTCTTCTTACAAGCGCGTTAATTTCAACGATTTGTGATTCTCCTTCAGACAGTATCTGACCTATTTGATTAAGGTAGGTGAGTCTTGGTATTTCGTGGCATGTGCATTCATCAACAATTGCATTACACATCGGTTTCGTCATTCTATCATGTCATTCCTTTTACATCTCCGAACCACAAAAAATATTTTATATACTTATATCTTTTAACGAATATATTGAGAAATTTAGGTGAAGATAGCGGCTTATGTAGACTTGGTGGTCAGGACAGCGTCCGAAGTTTACACCGCACGACCAGCTACTGCATTTTGCATAAACGGCACCAGGAATATTGATGGATCTGTTCACTTGCTATTCATCTCGGTGAATATATTTTGCGGCAACTTAAATTTTACTTTTAACTTACTTATGTACATAAATATATAAAGGAACAGGTATGCTGTAAAGTAATCTGTAAATTACGTATACAATTAAATGGAACTTAATTATGGGCAATGGGTAGTAAGCATTTCACCGTACGCCGAGAGTGTAGAATGTATATATATACGAGTGTAGCGTCTTGATTAAAATGTAATTAATTATAGACCACCTAACCCTGGTGTGATAAAATAACTGCTCTGACAGGTTTCTCCATAACAACTACCCTGAGAGAAGCAGAACACTAAGCGAAGTGGGAAGAACAGACACAAACCGCTACAAAACACCTTCAGAGACACGATTTTCAGTAATGAACCAATGACGGAGAAGAAGATTCAAATGTAACACTGCAAATGATATACTATGTATACATACATATGTACTCGCTTAACTCA
>DWJK01003212.1:0-13429 GCA_018248815.1 Croniades pieria auraria
CATACACCGGGATCAGACCAGACTCTGAGTCACTACTAGAAATTCTAAATTAGAAAAATCCAATAGTGCCCGACCCGGAATTTGAACCCAGGAACTCTCGTTCGGCAGTCGCGCTTGCAACCACTCGACCAACGAAGCAGTCCAATAATAAAATTGACAGAATAAAAAGAGAAAATTCTACGAAGTAAATAGCAAAACTGATAGAAGCAACTGTTGATGGTTAGAAACCAATAAAGTTTTAAATGGGAAAAATTACATTTTATGCTTCTGTGTCAATGTTCTTTCTCGTTTTCTAGATACCGCCAGAAGAGGACAGGGAGAATCTGAACTTAATCAAACGGTACTTAATACGAAAATTACTGAAGAAAATCGATAAAACAGAGAAGACAACTATTGTCGGTGAGACATTTAAAATAATGTGATATTTTAACTAATTCTATCTGAAAAGATTTCTGCATGAATATATAATTATAAGTTTTGGTTTATAGCCAACTTTTACACATGGCAGGGCCTGCCTAGGCACGGCTACATGTTCTGCGTTCCACAATCCACAGGCCCAGCGTGTGAATTATAGGCAAAAGCCCCTCAAGGGGTCTTCGGTCCCTCTTTGTCCAGCAATTCACCTAGACAGGCTAATGATGTAATGATGATTTGTACATTTTTATTGACTATAAGTTTCTATAAAGAATTCTCAAAGCCCTGCTTAATTTAGTTCACATTTTGCTACACATTGTTCAGCACGTTATTACCATGAATGCTCAATGAATGCTCAATGAGTGCTCAATGAATTGTAAATGTATTTCCCGTCCTGGGAAATTATTTGTATAATGAAAACGGTCACTCGTTTTACGTCTGGTTATAAAATTAACTGTATCAGTATGTAGGATAAATATATCTCTGAAGATGTCATATATTTTAATAATTATAAAACAAATTATAAATATAAGTGTCGTCAAACGGTAACATTCATTATACGGCCTTATGTGAACTTACCGAGCTTTGAAAACATTGTGTTCATTTCATTTTATGAATTCACAGCGAGTTGCATAGATCCGTGGCTGGCGAACAGCAAACAAATGCTAAAGCAATTTCCGAGCGTCGTTTTGTTGCCAGAAACGAATTATTCCGTCGTTTCCATCATTCTGAGAAACTGGGTGCTGCAGTGAGGATTTGTGCAATTTGCCTATTTTTAAAATTTTTGTTCTTATTTAATATTTTGTTATTAAACTATGTATTGACTTAACTTACTAACTTTTTCGAGATACCATGACCAGTATCAAAGCTATCCAAAGTACTTTTTGCAAGGACTTCAGATAAGTCCGAAACTAGTCAGGTTAACCTGTAAAAAAACCACAGGTAGGTCAAACCGGCACATAACTTAATTATTTCATGTAAAATTATGAACCACCTGATCAAACTTCACGATGGAAAAAGCAGAAAAAGCAATAGCGATGAAATAACTAAAAATCAAAGGAATAAAGACAAAACGCAATTTTGTACATCGATTTTGCGTTAACATTTCAGAAATCACATAGTTCCTAACAATCTGGACGTCCAAAGTTTGGCATATGTTCTCCGAGGATATCCGTTTGGCCACATAAAAGACACTTTGACCAAGTATTTGTCGGCTGATCGAATCATAAAGTAAGTTTATTAATTAGATATATTCAGTAACTTTATTAATTCATTAACCAGTGATAGCCCAGTGGTTAAGAATTCAGCCTCTCATTCCGGGTGTGCTAGGTTCAAATCCATGGCCCACACCTCTTTATAAAAGTGCGTTTTAAGTTTAAATATCACTTGCTAACGGTGAAGGAAAACATTATGAGGAAACCTGCACACCTTAGAATTTAAAATAAAAAATTCTAACCAACTCGCACTTGGCCAGCGTGACAGACTATGGCCTTAATCCTCTCAATATTAGAGGAACCCATATTCCAACAGTGGAATGACAAATGGGTCGATTATTATCATATATTATTTAAATATGATATTAGTATGATATGTTTTACTGCAAGAAAACATATTTTTTGTGTATTGCAGGATAGCAGCATATGGTATAACAGTTGGTGAAATTTATGCCTTCTTCTTGGCAAATAGCGAAGAAAAAGTTGTAAGTTATTTTTGTCTCTAAATTCAGTTCGAACTCTATATAATTACGAAAGAATAACAACAACGCAGTATTTTTTTTGCAATTCGAGGGAAGAATAAAACTTGTATAAAAAAGATATACCGGCCTTAAACATAAGTCGCCACACAAGGTATTACAATTAAATTGAAGACTATGACAAATAATGTCTTTCCAATTATCTTTATTTAGTTTTACGATTTGATATAGAAAATAGCACTCTAAATAAACGCAACATAAATATCGGCTTAGTTGTGAGTCGCAAAATAAATTATTATTATTAGCGGGAACGTGACATTGACTTCTTTTTTATTTTATCACCAATTTTTTTTTTTTATTATACACCCAACCTAACCAAATCCTAGTGTAAACTACTTATTGTTTTTAATTTCAGGACTACCATAAATACCTTAAATGGTACGCAGAAAAATCGCCCGTGGGGAAAAAGGAGAAGACATTTCTGGAAGAACAAAGAGAATTTCAAATATTGTTGAAAGAATGGCAAGATAAGCATAAGAAAAACAAGAAAGTTGAAAGTACAATATCTGATGATTCTTCGGATATTGAATAATAGAAAAATATGTTAACAATTCGAAGGTTTTAATTCATCGTAAGATGCATAAATACATCATTTTTAAAGAACGTAAAAACATATGGATACAAACTATTTCTTTAGACGAATAAAACAATTAATAAAAAGAAGCATCTACGTTTGAAATTTTACGTCAATCTCCAGAAGTGCAGGGTTTTGACTCAACCTACAGCCCATGGATTGTAGGTTGTATTAGTAAACGGTACTGATAAGCCAGAGGTCGGACGTCAAATTCCCGCACAGAATAAATGTTTGTGGAAAAAAAAATTTGATTCAGCTAAATGACCTATTTTGGTTTATATGAAAATACGTAATTTAGCTGAATCTAAATTAAACAATTTACATATACATTCTAGATACTATTGTTATTATTATTACATTAGCTGGCTGAATACCATAACACAGGCTCAGTCGACCTAGGGATCAGACGGCGGTCTGTAGGTAGATATGTATGTATGAGTCAAATAAATGTTTAGATACAAATCGTAGAATTAAATAAATAAATAAAAATTTACTACATAATTTGTTATTAATAATACTATTAGTATCTAAATGATTACTAAAGTATTATTAATAACAAGTAATTTTAGTTCGGTTTCAAATGACCATGGAGGATAGCAGCTACTTGTGTTAGCTCCCTATACATACCACACGTTCTTACGAATTATGAATACATGAAAGATTTTACAGTACCATATGAGTGCATAAGTAGTGAGGATTATTTTTCTTCGTTTATAGTTGATAATATGTTTGAAGGATGACGTATAGATAACATAAAACCAGTCTATATAACCCCAGGAAAACCCACAAACGATTTATATTAATTACATGTAGTCTAATCCAATTTTATACCATAAAATACGTTTACTGAGTGTAATCAGTAGATAAGCTCGAAATTGCATTGAGCAAATAATGTGGATGGAGCGTCAATGTAACGAGGGGTGGTTTCGCTGATGTTGCTGTTATTTAGTTCTTTACTGCGGAAAAATGCTAACTTTTATGAGGAAAATGGGGTGGCCATTTGTTTTGATTAGCAAAGAACGCAAAATAATCAGTGTGTTCTCATTTGACGCAAGCTCTAGCTTGATTAGCTAACACAAAAAAAATAAAGAATGAGACTTAAGCCTCCCAAGTACATATATACCCCAGTCTTCACATAGATACCGATTTCAACAAGGACTCGCTCCATCTGATATTAAAGATGTCCATGGCTGGCAGTGGGCATAGTATCAAGTCTTTCTATTTGCATTTGATTGCATTCTTGATTTGAGAAAATAGATAAATGTCTAAGTTCATGTCCTGTATCGATAAGTATTTATAATGCTCATGATGCAGTGTGCCAGAATCTTATGTGGTCACCCTACACTCCACCCTTTTTAATATCGAAGCAGCGTATTTGGTATTAATTTTGGCGTTTAAATATTTTCCATGGACTCGTTATTTGGCGGGCTTTCTAATTATTATTTGACTTGCCCTCTTGTTACATCTTGTTTGCACAGGTTCTCCGACTATCGTTTCATTTTTTAATCATCATAATATTTAATGTTCTGTAGCTGTTTGCTGTTTGCGTTTTATGACAATGTGTTGCGATTGTGGACTGATAATTATTTATTTTTCGGTGCTAACATGTTACAGGCTCAGCTTTGCATTGGTAATGAAAAAAAAGTAATAAATTTTTTTTATATTATCTGTAATAGCCATTGTCAGGAACCGTCTTGTCAAATACGTCATATATCAATTGTCATTTTTTATTTACAGAAATGCATTTAACAAGATCGTCCTAATTGTAACCGTCGGAGTATCCATGTCAGACTGTCAAATCCTCGTTAATTTAGGATAACGTTCCTGAATGTCACTACGTACCTACGTGAATTTTATAAAATCCTGCGTTGCCCTTTCTAACTAATGGACACCCACATACCCATCTTCACTTGTAGTGATTTTCGAATCCAAAGTCCACATTACAAATATCCGGTAACCTTAACCAGGCTTTTGATCTGTCTTTAAGGAAATTTATAAAATTACTTATTTAAATCTTTCAGTGAAGGACAAGTCGAAGGAAGTAGGGTCAACATCAGCTCAAATTCGCCGAAAAAGCAACCATCACAATTACAAGTTCATGGGATTTAATTTTGTATTTATTCCTTTAATATTAATTCTGTAGTTTTAAAAAAATAAAACATTTTTTTTTATAAAACATTTATTAAAAAAAGCAACTTACAATTTTCTTTCTCCCATTTGTCAAATGGAATTGATGAAATCTGTTCTGAAAATATCACATATTTTTTATTCTTAAACAAACTTCGTGGCTTGCAAGGAATAACCAAACTTCATATAATTGGACGACCCTCAGCTCCAGTGGCATGACACAGTCCATTATACACAATAAAAATATTGCAGGTCATATATCGTATAATAGAGTAACATAAAAAATCATATCTCTAATTACTAAAATTTCATATTTATTCATCCAAAACAATATCATATGTAAAATAAACATTTATATTCAATACTCTCTCAATACTTTACATTGCTCATTACACTTTGAGAATCTATGTGGGGCGTTAGAAACTGCCATTGACTCTATATCAAGTTTAGCCAATTCTTCGTTACTCTTAGCTCCTTCTTTCACCGCTGGCAGGTCATCATGCTTGATCACTCCTGCTTGAAGGTAACCAAGGAGTTGAGGTACATGCTCTTGCACAATCTTCTTACGCTCCTGGGATACTTCTGAATGCCTGGTGAAAAATTTTTTTTTTATCAAAATCTTATCTAAACTGCACACTGTATGATGTTAGACTGTAGAAGGTATAGAAGGCCTATATTGAATTGTCTCAAAACCAATCCAGGCCTTCCCTGGTTGCAGAAGAATCAAATTCTCAATAATAATATGATCAATTATGATATGTTCATTAAAATGAACAATTACCATGCTGTAACATAGTCAAATTCACTCTGATTTCTCTTGTTCTCTGCCTCCTGTTCGACCTTCCTTCTCTGTGCATTGTTCTCTATCTGCTTACGGAGGTCAATCCCATATTGCTGATTCTTTAGCTTCTTAATGCGTTCTTTTTCGTGCTCCTTCTCATCATCCAATGCCAGTCTATCTGCCATCTAAAAAATATGAGAAAGAATTCCCTTATGAAAATGAAAAAAACGGATGGGCATCATATGCATTTCCTTATACAATCATGTATATATATATTATGCTGTCAAGTAACTTAGCCTCATTAGAGACATAATAGAAACCTAAATCTAGAACTGAGTTGCATTGCTAGCACCCTAGCTGAAAATCTGGTCTACTAGTACTAGATAAAAATGTAGCAATCCACTTCTGAGGGCCCGGATGCTCAGCGGCTGACATAGATGCAGTGATGGTTGACACCACCCAAATAGAGAATTTCATACACCTTAAAATAGTAGTAAACTATAAAACAATAATAATTTTTAAATATCTTTTAACATGAGGGGCGCACAAAGCCAAAGTACAGTACAATGACTAGACATGACCTTCATTGAGTGTATGTATATACCTTATAATGAATAAAAGAATTTGAATTTGAATTTGTTAATCACTAAACCATATACTCTTAAAAATTTTTTACCAGCTACTTTTTATTTAAAACTAAAAGTCTTCTAAATACAGCTGTTGTAATTGTTGATTTAAAACATTTGATTTTATATTTTTTAAATCAAACTTGCTTTTTATATAAAATAATAATGGTTGTTTGTGAATTTAAAGTACCTGTAAGAGTAATAGTTTTTAGATTGTTATTTCCACCATCATCAGCTGACCATCATGACCATCTCAATAATCCTAATTTTTCTGTGTGCCTTCCACTGGCACATTCAAGCAGCGGTAAGAAAGTGATCACACTTTGACAACTAGTGCTCTCCATTAACAGGATAGTCTGTGGATGTTCTTCTTGAAATTGACGATTAGTGTATTATTGATCGTGATTACTATGTTAAAAAGGACCATTTGCCGGTATATCTGTCTGTTTTATACCAATTTAAGTAGAATACAAACAAGCAAACACAGCTGTATAACTGCAAAAACATGTGACTGTACTGCCATGACTAAATATTCAACAGACTGGTCTACTGTGTGCACAGTTTTAAGTGATGTACGCACAGTTTTGTTAATTATATTAATTAAATAATAATTATCTGTGTTTAGCCAATTGATATTCATTTAGAACAATAAAATTGTTCATGTTAACTGCTGTCTGCAATCTGTACCAAGGTCTCTATTAAGTGTTTTAATGTGTCTTCCTTGATTTTATTCACATCACTACTGTTTACCATTCTGCAAACATACTATAACATACATAATATTGTATTGTAACATTTTGTCAATGACCATTATATTCTCATAAGGGTTTTATATTGAAATAGGGGAATGAATTTTTGGAAATCAATATATTAATATCAAAAAACGTCTATGTAGATAACTTTACATTCCAAATTTGGGTATTACTGAGTAAATTGTACCTGGAATAATGATTGCACCATAGAGGAGAGACACTTTGTAGAGGGCAGACATGTACATTAGTGGACATACAAAAAGGATAGATATTTTAATGAAGTTGATGAAAATAAAAAATGAATGATTCATCATCATCACTATTTGTCTATTTCTGTCCACTGCTGGACATAGGCCTCTCCAATAGCACACCACTGAGCTCGATCTTCACCTTGTCACATCCAACTGCTGCCAGCTACTTTGCGTATATCATCACTCCACCTAACTGGAGGATGAATGAATGGTTACATTAAGTTGATCATGTCTTTATGCTATGAGTATATAGGCCTTTTTCATTTTTAAAATTGTGTTCAACATATTGCTATGTGACACACAAGTGAGTACATTAGATGATAGGTATAATTAAAATTACCTCTATGCAGTTATATTTAGTTACATACTTATATATTGTACAGCTGCTGTTAGTTCTATAATAGCAGCGACAGATTAGTGGTTTAGATTTCAACATACCACTCGAAAGGTCGAGGATTATTACTGTAACAAAAACCTCCGTTTTTAAGATTAAACGTCATTTGATGTAACAATCGAAGAAAATATTCCGACGAAACTACTAACTTTACCATCACTAGTAATAACCTAATATCATTCCCAGGTAATCCATCCTGAAGAAGTTAACAGTGTTCGCGGCAACCGATGGGCTATATGCAAATATTGCGGTTACAAGTACTCGACTTAAACCAATTAGGCACAAATAGGTATGGAGACACCTTTAGAGTTCTCCATATTGCTTAAGGTCGTAGAATATTTCTGGTAGGCGTTTTACTAGCTTCGGACGCGGGTTTCTCACATGTCCTAATACTTACCCTCAGTTTTCGCTCGTAGGCGTGGGTAGCGGAGCCACTTCTTGGCCCAGTTGTATAGAAAACGAACCTTCATTAACAGTTTAATTTTTTGAATGTTTTAAGTTTGTTTACCCAATTCAGAATGAGATAGTCGCGTGGTTTTCGTTACATAATAAAATATCTTTTTATATATATTTTAGTACAAAAATGATTTAAAAATTACATTTTGTTTATTTTTAATTTCTTATAGTAACCAAACCTTGTTATCTATTTCCTAGTAGTTTTAGAAGAGTAAGAATACAGTTGAAGGTCAAAAGGGCCTTCCATTTGTGTTTCAAGTATACTTGGGAGTGCCGTTTACCAGACACCAAAGTCAAGTTGCGGGCGTTTTAACAGTAAGGCTTCGGAATTAGGCTTTCTTGCACAATACACATACGTATATTGTAAACCGATATCAAAGCTAAAGCGAGCATAAAAGAATCAAATAGTTGTGGTGAAATGTTAAAGTAAATAACATTGTTGTTATATTACTGTTCGTAATGATAAAGTCATTAGGCACTCCGCTCGCCCTGCCTACCCTGTAAGAGATTATGCGGGAGCGGCCTTGCTATCCAGTCTCCTTAATATCATTTTAATTTTAAACGATTATAACAGTCATGCGTAGTGTAAATATTACTATGTCAAACCCAATGAAACGTAATCCTTATGTCGAATAAGTTTGTATGCGGTCGTCCTTATCGCTTTCTTTAGAGCTTTATAGTTGTAAATGAGTGGGTTTAAAGAGTTGGTTGCTAACGAACATGCGTTAAACTGTATTGTATACAATACTTTAAATACACTTTCCTCACAAGAGTCTTGCCTCTATTAACTGACCTACAACTTAACTCGAGAGAACTATCTTTTAACGTCTCTCCATTTTCGCCATCCACCTTTTTATTGCTCCACTATTGGGTAAGGGCCTCCTTTAGGAATGAGCATAGTCAAGATCATAGCCTACCACGCTGACCAATTGCGGAATGGCAGACTTCATACGCCTTAAAAAACATGGCGAACTTCAGGACATGCTGGTTTCTTGATTATGGTTTTCTTCTCCGTTACAGCAAATTTTATTTAATCTAGAGACGCAGATTGTTTTGTAAAGAGATGCTCACTAGGATTTGAACCCGGGACCGCCGACGATGAATTCTAAACCACTAGGTTGTCACTGCTTTCCCTTTCAGTGTTCTATCACCGATTGAAAAATGTATCCAAGAATTAGTAATGAACATTCGGTGGTTTAAAAAACGTAGCGCCAACGGAGCGTAACTTTGTATTCACAGTGAGTCACCGTGAATCATTGTGGCAGTTGCGTTCGTCTTTATCTCACTGCTAGTAATTTAGTGCTGCGTATTACACACGTCTTAGACACGTATAGTGTTTGTGTTATTTAATAATAATAATGTTAGGTCATTACGCCGAACGTGCGGCGTGACACTCGCCGCCTGCTTTCTTAATACAAATAGATGTAAGGGAGATTACCTTGTGTCAAAGAGAGTATTGGTGTAAAAATTGGAAAGGCTATGCTCCAATAGTTTGCGCATGTGGAACAGTAGTTGAAGAATGACAAAACAGATATATAATGCGAATGATGATCTATGCATGTGTGGAGGGAGGCTAAGTTTCACATGTTTTAACCAAATAGGTCAGATATTGGCTGATGGGGTAGCCAGAAATCTTAAAAACCGGTGTGCGTATATGAAGACTATTTATTGCTTTATTTACTGTTAAATATTATTACTACATTAAAAAATAGCTAACAAAGCGGGCCAAAGATGTTAGGTAAATATATAAATGTAATAAAATAAATGTCTTATATAAAAATGCTAAAAAATAAAATTCTTCTTATAATTATGTATATACATAACTTAGCGCTAACTTTAGAAATAGATGACTACATACATTAATCATTCAGACGTTGACGCGGCCTGGATATCGAACTCGAAAAACTGCGGGGCGTTCAGCATTAGTGCCACTTGGTGAGCGTTGCCTCACAGGAACTGTTTTCAAGTGGCGAAAATACAAAAACCGATTGGCTGTTATTGTTCATTTGGAATTTCACCTTGAAGTGGTTAACAACAATACGAAACAGCTACCTCGATAGAATGTACGGAAGTCCCCAATGTACCTGTTTTTCCGTACTTAAACATTCAAATAATATCAAAATTGTGCAAAGAAACTTTTATCACACTTTAATTGAGTGCACTGAGAGTCGCGAATGATAAGAAAAGTGGGCTTCGAGAACTTTCGACATAGTCATTGCCTCTTATACTTAGTCAAACTATTACTCAAGGTTACGCAGTCAATTATACTCTCTATCGATACTCATCGTTCTGACTTTTCAAGTTTTCTATAAGCGTAGTAAAACGTATTTTGGAATATCTGCGACACAGATCAAATCATCAAAATTACTTAGAAAAGTTATTCCATACGCCGAGTAAGAAGCCACTACGTTAGAGGTAGGAAATGTAAACAGTGAGCAGCCATAATAGTTAAAAGCTACATCTTTTGGGCAATCCAAAGTCAAAAGTTACAAAAATAGAGAATTGGAGCCGAATTCAGTCTGAGTCTATCGTACGCATAGTATAATACTTAGACTATTGCTGTCCATCCTTTTATTATTACGGAAATTATTTTCACTGCAGTCTACCGTCATACTCGTAGCCCCCCAGGCGAGACGGCGCGACGCACTGGGCTGGCGTTATAGACATCCTGCCTCTTGCATGTACATCTATTAAATTATAGATTAGAACTCGCCCGTTAATAAATTTAAATCTATAGGAATATCCTGCCAAGCCTCATCTGTGATACCTATTATAAATTTTAAAATGTCTCTCACATATGAGGTTTTATAGCAGCTTATAAATCTGTATCTATTTATGCCCAACTGTGGTTAGGACTAATGTGTACACATACAAAATGTTGCCAGATGTGTGATCAGCAATCAGATGTGTTATATCTAGAGTCTCAGTTGAGAGATCATATGTGTTTGTTAACCAATTAAACCTGTTAAACCTTTTATAGTTAAATCATTAAAACTATTTTATACTAAAGACAATAGTTATGCTTGCAATAGTTTATCCTTCAAGGGTTTAATGATTAAGTGGTCAAATTCAGTACATCAAGTGCGGTTGGCCGTTACTACGAACGCAACAGACTCGAGTGCACCCGTTGAGCTTTTAAAACGCCTACTTTTACGCATATCATTTCTATATTTATTTCATTCGTTGTGGCTTTAAATTTGTAATAAATGTCTATTGCCTCCTTTACTTTCATTCATCGACTGCCTCGTTGGTCGAGTGGTTTCAATCGGCTGTCAAGCTACTGTCGATCGGGAGGTCCTGGATTCAAAACCTGGGTCGGGTAATATGAGATTTTTCTTATGTAGAATTTGTAGTAGTATCTCGAAGTCTGGATTTGTGCCCAGTGTATGGCAATAGACTCACCACCTATTCCATGAGACGTAAACGTAACTGGTGAAACGTGGGAGAGTATTACACCTAGTAATGGTCTAGCAATGGATTCGTGACGAATAGGTCTCTGCATGAATTTGGATAAAATCAAAATCATGATCAATAAAAAAGCCGATCCGAGACCTGTGATCGTAAATGGCCATCCTCTCGAAATTGTTTTGGAGTACACATACCTCGGGCAGACATTGAAGTTAGGTCGAAACAATTTTGAGAGGGAGGCCAAAAGGAGGATTCAGCTGGGCTGGGCAGCATTTGGTAAACTACATGGAGCCTTCTTGTCATCGATACCGCAGAGTTGGAAAATTAAAGTTTTCAACCAGTGCGTTCTACCAGTCTTGACACACGGAGCTGAAACGTGGACATTCACGGTGCGCCTAGTCCATGAGTTCAAATTCGCTCAACGAGCTATGCTTGGAGTATCCCTGAAGGATAATATCAGAATTGATACTATCCGACAGAGAACCAAAGTCACCGACATAGCTCAAAAGATTAGCTTGCTGAAGTGGCAATGGGCTGGGCATATCTGCCGAAAAATCGACAACCGGTGGAGTAGGCGAGTTCTAGAGTGGAGACCGCGGCTCGACAAATGTAGTGTACGACGCCCTCCGGCCCGGTGGGAAGACGATCTGCGAAAGGCTGCAGGCAGATTCTGGTTGCGACAAGCCGAGGACAGGGCGCAATGACGCTCACTGGGAAAGGCCTATATCTAGCAGTAGACTGAGATATGCTGATGATGATGATGATGTCCTACATTCCTCTATCTACCCCTTCGGAGATTACAGGCGTGATATTCCGTTACTTTCATTCATGACGTCATATGTGCATATCGACTAGGTAGCTATATTCGTGACTTTAGTCTTTAGAGACTAACGGTGAATACTATAATCGTAGTCAGTGAAATACTTGGCCATCTACCATTGACCATCATAACTATGGCCGTAAGCTTTTGTAACAGTTTCTAATAGTGAAACGTTTGAGCAAGTATCCAATAGAAGTAATTAGTTTCTAGCTACCACCTTTGTGAGAAATAGGCGTGACATTATCTATTGATTTCGGTCATTTTTTAAATTTCCGTCGTGTTCTAAGGTTTTCCTCTAAAGGTTGCAGTTATCTATGTTGAAGGATTGCGTTCGTCCGACGAAGTTCGTTCTAAGTGCACTCACGTACTTAGCTGACTCACACTCATTGATGTCGAGCTGATCTTGCTTTTTCGTAGGATCACTTCGTTGCAGAGCATTTTTTTATATCTTAAGAACTTTTTGCTATTCTGCAATCGTGATTGCTCCTGAGGGGTCCTTTCAAAAGAGCTCGAAAAGGGCTCGAAGAGCAGAGCAGACTTTAATCATAATCGACCTATCTAAATCCATTGCTAGACATAGGCCTCCCCTGAGGGGTTTTGCCCATCGTCCCCACGCTAGGCATGCAAGTTAAAGTTCTTCTTAAAACAAAACTTAAGCACATGTCAGTAAAGTCTATTATTACATAAAATTTGTTTTACAGTAAGCCCTCGATCATCTTCGTCACTTAATGGAGCTAGCATTTTATTTTAAATACCATCAGAACCTGTTATGTTCTCTGATCCGGTCTATTTGAAATGTCTCTAAAATCTTATTTCTGAATGTTTTTTGTCTGTTACGGTCGGTAAAATAATCGGAATGTGATTTGGTTTCTACGATCGTACAACTATGTCGATTTCGCTTTTATTGATTCTAGTGGCCCAGTAGCGATCGAAATTCGATCGTAAATCATAAAAAAATCAGTTTGAGCATTTTCCTCCGTGCTACTTATTGGCAACAATCCGTCTCATGTAGGACATTGACTATGGGAACGCACTTGGCCGCCAACCCGCACTTGGCCGCCACGCTGGCCAAG
>DWJK01003213.1:0-13427 GCA_018248815.1 Croniades pieria auraria
CAACGTCATCGTCATCGTCATCGTCATCGTCATCATCATCATTATCATCATCATCATCAACATCAACATCATCGTCATCATCATCATCATCATCATTATCATCATTATCATCATTATCATTATCATTATCATTATCATTATCATCATCATCATCATCATCATCAAACGTTTTAAATTTCTGCTGTTAGACAAGTATTTCACAGACGAGCTAACGTAGTAGGTATACAAGTCTGGCCAGATGTGATTTTGAAGACTTCATCCGTCTTAGGGAACATTATGGAGATTCTGAATTATGTAGTTTTACTCACAATGTCTTACTTCACATTTCACCGAATAGTACTTATATAACAATAATAGGTAGTTATAGTACTGATGTGACAAACCCCTAAAAATTCAGCTGCTTTTAAACGAGGACTGAGAACATGGAGTGATCAGTTAGGTCGAAAACAACTCTGAACATTGTCATGTGTATACATGCGTCACATCGTCACATTGAGTTGGCAAGCGCTTTAAACAGACATCTACATGCCCAAATCCAGCTGTTGTTTCGCCTCAAAACACCTGTTATAACGGTCGATGAACTTTGTCGAGTCTTCTGGCACTTATAGTTCTCTAAGTCAATTCGAAGTCTGGATCTTTGCCCGGTATATGGCAACAAGCTCACCACTTATTTCTTGTGGAAGATAAACGTAAATGGTGAAACGTGGGAGTTTACTGCAATCACCTACCTACCAATTCGAGGACTGCAGGCGTAATGTTCCGTTTTTTCACATTTCTATATATACCTATTTTTATTACAATTTATCAGCTTTATAATTAGCAAAGCCTAACTTAAGCTAGATTAGATCTAACCACGTTTAAGACTAAGCATATCCTATCAAGTTAATTAAGTTATCGTCCTATTACCAGCAATGGGCAATCAACTTGCGAGACATGTGATGTTATCAAATTTAATGGCTGGATGGTAGTCGGTTTTTCGGATGGGGAGGAGAGGATGGAGTTAATTTTCCAATTAACGTGAACTCTTGGATTTATTTAATCTGTTGAGTTTCTGGTTAGTCAGATATAGGAGGTACCGAATGAAATGTGATTTACTTTGATATTTTTCTTTAGCTTAAACACTATTGTCACATATTCTCGTATGTACTGTCATAATTATGAATAATGTCAGTTTTACATAAAATATCATCGCGATTTGATATTTGATACAGTTTCCTTTCAAAATTGACTTTGCCGAGCTTCGAACATGTATAAAAAAGCACAATGAGTGCACCATAACGCAGTGGAACAGCGTGGAAGAACATGCGACGGGCCTCATGCGGTTGTTGACGAGACCCGAGAAGTACTGGTATTGACATAATTTATTAATTCCTGTTAAGTTACCTATAGCTAAGTTACAAAAGGCTAACTTAATGCCTAACATTACCTGCGCTACTCTTAAATTGTGCTTTCACGTTACGTTACGTTATAAACCGTAGGCACTCATACAACAAGTTTAAAAACCTCGCTTTTTTACTATCGTTACTTCGCTTGCGCTCACAAAATGGCGCAAACCGGTGTCGCGGGTGTCGTGTTGTTCAGCAGCGATACAAATCTGCTGTAGGACCAGACAAATAGGCTTATAGACAAAAAACTGTTTATGTAGAGTCGGGTTACGGATATAAAAAGAGGAGATAAATTTTTTACAAGTCTATAATTTAATAGAGCTATAGAGTAGACTCTACGCGCACACACAATGAACTGTTTAATGCTTTTATTATCAAATCGTATGTGTTGCTAGTGAAACTTTCGTTAGTATTTATATACACGATTAAAATATGTAGTGACACTTACAAAAACACAAATATATTATATAACAAAAATACATACGGATAAATAATTTAATTAAAAATATACAAGTTCTTATTTTATTAGACTTTACCGATAAGCATACTTCAGTTAAGTCTATACGCAATGTAACATCATGCCTGTAATCCTCAAAGGGGTAGGCAGAGGAGTGTAGTACATTCCCACGTTTCACCAGTTACGTTAAAGTCCCATGGAATAGATGGTGAGCCTATTGCCATACACCGGTCACAATTCCAAACTCGGAGTCACTACTAGAAATTCTAAATTAGAAACATCTAATAGAACTCGACCCGGAATTTGAACCCAGAACCTCCCGATCGGCAGTCGCGCTTGCAACCACTCGACCAACGAGGCAGTCGATATATACTATACTATACGTAAAGTAATCGAAAGAATATGTACGCGTTTATAATATACATACTTATGTAATTTATGTCTGTCTGTACAATTACTTACAATATTATTTAGTGCATTATCGATACTGTTTACACTACTCAATATTTCTGCCCGGTCTGTGTAAACATGTCTATATAAAAATAAAATTTAAAAGGATAGCTGTAAATTCCCCCAAAAAAAAATTTTAAAAGGTTGCTAATCCCCTCTGGAGCAGAGTGGTAGAATGTTCTAAGCTTCTCCCAGTGGAAGAACTCCATACTCATTAAAGAAGCTTAAAAACAGTGGTAGTTAATTACGAAAGATAATATTAAAAAGACAATACATTTCCGATTCCTGATCTCGACAGCACAGGGAGTATCCATCACGAGTGATCAGAGAACACGTGCCAATCAGCCGTAGCGCCACTCCAACCAATGCTTGATCAAGATCACGGACAGTCGTGTACAAAAGCGTTTTGCTAAATAAATTTTATATAGATTTCTTTGTTCTCGCAAAATTCCCAAAAATATGAAACAAACTATATTATTACATTGTTTTCAGCAAAATGGGAGTGTAAGATATGTTTTTATTCATATTGCAAGAATTCCAATTTTGAATTGATTGGTTTAACGGTCGCTATATCTACGATGCAGTGAGTTTTGACTTTAATTCTCAGCAGAAAAGATATCGGAATGATGTATATAAAAATCTTACGTTTCGGTTTGTGGGTAATTTATAAGTCGACTGTAAACATGTCGCGATCAAGTTTCTTAGATTATTTGTTCATTTTCCGTCATGTTGCTGTGATAACCTGATTATGCAAACGTCATAAAAAGAAGAGCTATTATATCCGCGTAGAGCCGGTTGGTACACACCAATTCTATGTAATAACACGGTTACTACATAGAATACAACGGAAATTCTATAATTAAACTTGAACATACTGTCTAACTACTCACCGTTTCCGCAGGCTTCGGAAATAATATAAAAAGCCAATTATATTTCCTTGTAATTAAAACTAATCATTTCATAAAGGTTTTTCCTAAGTTAGAAATTGGTATTAAAATATCTAAAGACTTTTTACCAATAAAAACAGTCACCATTTTTCCTCATAGTTGAACCTTTTTTCATTGGAAATTTAACCAATATCGGTACAACAATTTAGGGATAAACGCCTACGGAATACATTCGCGTTTATGGGAATCTTTTTCTTGTGCCTTTTATCCTTTCACTGTTGGAACATAGTCTCCTCTCAGAATGCTAATGCAAATATCACATGTGAAATAGAAGATAACACTTCTACGAATATTATATATTAAATAGCAGACAACACCTTTGTGCCCCTCTGTACTCTAACGCCCTGCGGCGTCCAGCGATCTGGATGTTTCATTACATCCCGGCCCACTGTAACATGATCTATGCGAGCGGCCAACCCTCCTGATCCTCGATTCACACCCTCTACAACCCGTGCCAACTATATGCACCGCCTTTATTACACTCTCAGAGCGATGTATTAAAAAAGCTGTGAAGTTTTTTAATGTAGCCGATCTGTTTATGTTACCATTAATTGGTTTCTACGGATCCTTTGATGACGTGTTGGATATAGAACGGTAATGTACAACGAAAACGGAAATAAACGCGCTTTAAAAAATTACTTGTTGTAGCTGTTACTGGTATATTTATAGAATAATTATTTGTTTCGTAAAAATAAATAGTTTATAATTACGAGTTAAAAACTACATGTGACTTCGCTTTTCATCGACTGGGGCAGGGGAGCTCAACTTTAATCGGACACAACTAATTCTAGTTCCGCCTGTCAGTTTGTTTGTCAGGATTTGCATGGTTATTGCTTCACTGTTTGCACTCCTATGTTTTATAGCTATTCGTTAGGGGAGAATAGGACACGTAATACATAAGGTCGTATTTAATTGTGTCGACAAGTGTTCGCGTCAGGCCGGTTCTGTTGACAGTGCATACATTATAACATTAATGATTTAATCATTGTTTGATCATTAAACAACCCAGCCAATTTTAATTAAAATACATGAAATTTAACTAATCAACTTTACAACTCACTGTTTTGATTTACGTCTGAGGGCGGTCTTTTTGTAATATCGTCTCAGATACTATTTAGCAAGTTGGTTCAGTGTTCGATTCTCGACGGGATACATAGGTATTTAATTGATGATATACACGAAAATTAATCTGAAATAATCGTCTCTGTTGGGTAAAATAAAGGTCAACTTAACGTCAACGGTAACTTCGTTTAGATTTCGTTAAACATTTTATCGTTCCACTGTCAGGCGCTGACATTCCCGCAGAATGAAAAAGGTGCAGTCATAGTTCCAATTATTTTGAGACCATTAACATCCGAACATTATCTACTCGTATACAAATATTATCGTTTCTGTAAATCGAACCTACAACTTATGGCTCAGCCGTAGTTCTCACTAACTAGTGACCCAATCGCATTAACCAAGAAACGTAAATTACCCAAATAATACTTGAATTTCAGAGCAGAGAACTAAAAACAATCTTTTGTTTACATTCACTTTGTCGGAGCACACGGATATTGGATAAAGTTTGTTCTCGGTACAGTTTAGGTCGAGAACTATTGTCCCCGGGTCCCAAAGTTCGTTCTAATTCCGTCGTCAGAAACTTGGCCACGTCACAAAAGGTTACATCTACAAGTTATATTTGAGAAGTGTTCGTACTTCATTGTGACAGCTGTGTCTGCTTTTAGGGTAGAACCTTGGTATAGAGAACATCTCGGAGGTTGGAATGCATTATTGACCATCGCTACAATATTGAACATCACACCATCGAGCCTGTATTTCCCGGAAGAGTTAGGCAAAGAAGTATATTACTCCCACGTTTCACCAGTTACCTTATACATGGTATGGAATCGAGGGGGCAGTGTTGCCAATTTCCAAAATACTATTACCCAAAATCAATGGAAATTACTAACTGTAACAAGTACAAGCGGTTAAGAAGTCCTGCAAGTACGTAGTCTCAAATTGACCAAGGGTCGGCGCCCTAATCGATAGCCGATGCATAATGCAATCAGCCCGCGAGCGCCACTGCACTCGCTAGCTCAATCCCATAACTTTCTACCCCTGCACACGAACTACACATACAATATTAACTCCTACTTATTGTTAAATATTTTTTAATAATTACCGTTTGTTTAAAGTTGAAAGAGTAGGTGTATGTATAATGTAAAAAACAGCATATATGGTCAATCATTGTACTGGCTGACCGTTTATGACATTTAATTAATTTATTCCGTAATCTTATCATTTAATAGGGTATGTTAGAATCGTAGGAAAAACACAATAATGACTAAAGAATGAATACGTTTCTATGAATTATCTGAAGTAAGTGAAAAGCGTTAAGGTTATAGGCTATTTGAGAAACAATAAACAACGTACAATATGTTATGCTTCAGACTATCTGCCTAACACAAGAGTAATTATTTTGGTTGCATTCAATGTCCTACTACAAACTGGAATAATGTTAATTTTAATATTGCCAAACGAATCTTTATAAAACGATTTAAAACAGCTGAATAATTCAGGACAAAAGTCGCACACGCATTCTGCCAAGTAATATTATTGGTTGGTTCATTTATTAAAATAGTGATGTCACTTTCCCATGATGGCGGCCGTTCAATGAAACAACTATTTGTCTTGTTTAGCCTGTGCACAATGGTAATGCGTAAAGGAAGGCGAATGCATTTCGCTTTGGCCAGTCACATGCCATTCCAAATAAAAAGATAAAATCGGTTTTGGCGGGAAGCGATTTAAACTTTTTAGTCTAAAAGGTATACAGGACCATGACTGTTTGCGCAAGGGATGTTATATTACATTATATTGATATTAAAAATTAAAATTTGCTGTTATATTGATTGCGTATTGATTTTATTTATTTTTCACCCATTCTTTTAAATATAAATATGAAGTTAACACAGATATTCATTATTATAGAATATCTTCCTAATTGAAGAAAAGCAGAACCCCTTGCCAAACCGTAAATTAGCAGGAGACAAGAGATACTTTAAAAAATTCTGCAACTTATTGCATATTTGCTATATCATTTAGTGACAAATTAATACCAAGAAATCCTTCAGTGCCATTAGGAAGATGTATTTGAAATGTACATATGTCTAATTTTATGTTATTTATAAACCGGTCAACTTAAAATCGCCATGTAACGAAGTGAAACTGATAAAGTTTAATCTGCATATTTTACGTTCAGAAACTGTGTAATGTAATGAATTGCTCATTGTGTATTGAATGGATTATGTTTCTGAACGGAGCACAATGGACTCTGAGGTGGAAGGCAGCGTTCGAAATTCAATATCCAGGTTACAGCTTCAAATTATCTGTGGAAGGTACTTATTTTGTTTTTAAAGATAGATCGTTTATTTCTCTTGTGCTTGTTTTTGTTACGAAAAAAGTATAATTGCAGTATACTTATAACTAATATTCGGCTAAGAAACTTAAGTGAAAAATATGAGTTAAGTCAGCATAGTACTTATTGTATCAATCAGTTACAGATAACTAATAAAGAACAACACATCCCACTATATTTTCTGAAAGGCAAACAAATTTACTTTTAATAGTATCAATTAAAATCTAAAAATAACTAAAATGTTTAACCTCGATGTTCTTACAAAATGTTTATTAACAGCCCAAAAATTTTCGCGCCAACTGCACATTTAGTTTCCCGCTACGACATTCTATTTTCGAACTAAATAGATTACGAAGCGTCTGGCGTTCCGATTAATTTGTCATAGCCTCATCGCATGCGTTAAAATTGTTTATTTTTGTTTTTTCACGAGCTAATATTCATCGGCTAGATTTATCGCGGCTAGTGGTTAGTCGGCAATTATAACGCTGGCAACACCGGCGCCGTGGAATGCGTATGGATTTAATTTAAACGCGGTCGAGAAAAATTAAATGAAACGATTTATTTCATGAAGTAACGTTTAGTGAATTTTATACTCTCAGTGCTATAAGTTTTGAAATCATATAAATGTCACAAAAATTTAATTCAAATTACTAGTGTGAGGAATGTAGAAAGTTTATTCGATTAATGTTGTTTTTGATCTTATTTGGGGCATGTTAATATATGTGGTGTCTTTGCTGATATGCGTATTTTATAGTGTAAATCTAGTTACGTAAAGAAAACAAATACAGTCAATGACAAAACATAATCGCTTTTAAGTTTGAATATAAATCGTGATGCTATACATCTTAATTGTAAACATATCAACGTGGAATGAAACAAAACGAACTAAGATAACAAACATATTACATTTAAAAAAAAATCTTGCTACCGATATTACCATGAACAAATACCTTTTAAGAAAACAACTATGCTATGTTTGCGACTTGCACTTGACATGAGTAATTATAAATTTAATGCTCATTATCTTATGAGAACAGTTGATTCCTGCAATGGATTATTAAAGACCTGATGATGACGATCAATAAAGTTTACTCATCAATTTTCCAACATACGAAAACAAAGATCATTTGATAATATAAATCATTCTCATACAACTAAAAACGGTGCGCTTCACGCAACTTATAGTTTCAAAAAACCAGTACCCAGAAACGATGTCAAAATTTTAAATTCAATAACAGTGTTACATTCACGCTTTATTATTATATTTTGAAAAAACTGCATGTCAGAGTCTGCATATTGAGGGTCGTTGTTCATTAACGGCCCAAAAATTTTCGCGCCAACTGCACATTTAGTTTCTCGCTACGACCTTCTATTTTTAAACAATCCATCTATTTCTATGTCGTGATATATTGGACCTTACATAATTTGTTTTTCCGTACTCTTGTACTATTTTATAAAATTATTGACATGAAGACCTCACAGCCCAGGTATAAAGGTATAAAGATATAACAAAATATATTTGTAAATAAATGTAAATTCCATAAATATAAAGTACGAATGGATCATGTACTTGCAGCTTCAAGTAAGATTGTTACAATGTAATATTAAGGTGAGTATCGACTGTGGAGTGTTCGTAACGCATCGCTGAGGAGCAGGCGGAGGTGTGAACACGCCTTAGGCTGAAGACGGCGTTATGGTATAAGTTTTAAACTTAACGAGAATTTTAATGCAAAATTATTTTTAAATTATTATTGACTTAAATACACATATACTTATCGTCACGCTAAGTCCTTTACGAGGTAGCTCTCTACATACCCCGTAATTTATACACGGAGCACCAAATGTCGTTATCCCTAGTCAAGACATTAATTAACGTGGAAGAACTACTGCAGGTATGCAATGATTTTCATTTCAAATTAATACAATACAAAATAAATGGTTCAATGAGGATTCTATTAAAATTAATTTACGGTTTATTATGTTCGCGTAGGGTTAATATAAAAAATATGAAAATATAAAAATGATGTACTAAACTAATATATTCAATCTCATACTCATATTAATTTTCACACTTCTGACTACAGAAATTTGTTAACCAACCTGTTGGTCCAATGGTTCACCTAAATAATTATTGATCATACTGTAAAACAGTGGTTGTGGATACGATTCCCGCCCAAAACCAATACTAGTGTAGTGAGCACGATTTTTCTGTGTCCATTTAAAATAAATATATAGTTATTGTACATATAGCTTATCAGCTTGCCTGGTTACATTAGATAGCTCTAAGAATATGAAATCAACTGACCCTGTCTAGAGCTTTCTCCAGTTTTAACGTAATTACGTACATACATACTCCACAGCAAGTTTCTTACTGGATAGACAGAGAGCACGGAGTGCCAATGCATCTAGATTTTAAAACGAATTATGTCAATCTCAATATTAGTCACCTAATTATATTGTACATCTCTGTTTTTAACAGCAAGAGGCTTACGTTTGACTGAAACTTGACTTGAAGCGAGATGTAGCCTAGAATGTAACACGAGTGCCTTTTTAAATTTTATCTTATAAGGGATGTGTAGCCTAGAATATAGCACGCTTGGCTTTTAAGAGGTTTATTCTCATATTTATACCAATAAATATCACTTACACCAATCACTTACCGAACGATTTGTCCGATCGAGCCACGAAAGATGAGTTGTAATAACCTGATGGGATCAGATCGACTTAACCTGTTAAGTACCGACTAGGGCTACCACCCATCAAGTATTGTCAGGACGTCCTGATTCTATAAAAAGTTAACTATTAAACTCTATTTTTAACAGCAGAAATAACAGCAATTTTATAATCCAACGATAAATTTAAATCGTCTTTTATTCCACACCTATTCTAATTTAGAAATAACATAAATATACCCTATTTAAATTAAGAATTCAAATGACTTTAAAGAATCACTTGAGAACGCTTGCTGAAGCAATATAAGAAAATCTTGTCGAAAAAAACGAGTCGATAAAAGCGCATATCCTGTTTTGTCAACAACTCAACATGGCCACCCCATCGAGTGGTGTACTAAGCGGGATCAACACCAACGTTTATACCTTTCTAATAATGTACGAAGAATGCGTAATTTGTACCGGGAGGGAGCTGTGTGATTAGCGCGTCACACAAAAGCGTGGCCGACATGTGAATGTATCAACCTCATTCTTATAATCGACACGTATCATTATAGATTTGTTAATATCATCACATCACATCGTCAATAAGAGCGTCACTCCATTGTGGAACGTAAACGTAACCGGTGAAACCTTGGAGCGTTCTACACTCCTTTGAACTCTTTTAGGGTTCCAGGCGTGATGTTATATGACATCATACATCCATCTCAGTCCATTACTGGACTTAGGCCTCCCCTTATGTATGTTTACATACAATTTCATTTAATTATTTTTCCCTCATAATCCCCAAGCTAGGCACGCTTCTCGCAGCACCTACACTCTTGCCCGTCGACTACCCGGGTATTTGACTGTGCCTTGGAACGCTGCGCTATATCGCGATCAATTGGTTATATCGCCACGCCAAGCCCCATACCTACCAAGAACAGATTCATAGAATATGTTTGTAAATTAATTATATCATCCGGGATCTCAAAGCTGTCAAAATTCGAAGTTCTTTAAAGCCTGCGTCAACCCGAAGCCCATCTCCGTTTTATCAGCACGATTGGAACTACAGATGGAGTTTTATTGTAATGTTTCAATCAAGCGGATATAAATCCGCCCTTACGGCATAAAACTCGTAAATTTCCCCTATATCTTATCAACATCGCTACCGTCAGGGTTGCCAGTGTGAATCACATATAAAAAAATTTGTAAATAAAATGAAACCATTTCTAACATTTCGCGAATACGATGGTCTAAACTTCATATACCTTGTATGCACTGTCGTCAGAATTTATTGACCATGTATTTCTGTAAATACAGCTAAACAAAATAGACAAAATTAAAACATATTATAACGCCTGTAGATACTACAATGTGTTAAGTATTTATCTTAAAATTAAAAAAAAAATTTAAATAATAATATGAGACAAGACAGCGAAAGACCAAGATTAGCCTGATTGATGGGGGAATCTTCCAAACCGGCATAAGTGTATGATATTGTAATGAATTTAGAAGAAGCACGCCAGGTCATCATGACGAACACATCTGACACCCGCTTCTCTCTACCCACCTCGTGACAGATCAGGTGTGTTGCCATATGAACCCAAAACAAATATTGTTCGATAATATCATAAATTAACTTTTACTCACTTTGACAATTATTTATTTGCAATGTGACAACCCTACACGCATCGTAGATAACAATAGTCTCCACTTAGGAAGTTATCGCTGGAGGGATCGGCTGATAGAGATTGTGACCGCGGTCGATTTAATTGTTATTTGGCTTCATTTGAATGAGATTATCGACTTTTAACTTTAAATACTATTAACTACTTATGCGGGCAACACTCACTTATAATTAAACTTAATTTAAAAAGCAAAACAGCCCTATTATTATTATTATTAGTAAAAAACGGATTTCTCGAGTCACTTCACAATTTTATTATTATTATTACTTTTCCTGCTATTTATTTTTTTATTATGTAGCTTTAATAATAGTAATAAAAAAATCTTAATATATTTCAACACATCTATCTGATATCGACCTGTGCAGATATGTATAGAGCTTTGATAACCACAAAGCTAAAAAACATGCTTAATACTATAGGTATATATACATTCATACACAGAACAAATACTTGTGATAATCACAGATCCAATATCCTTAGCTCAATCGTCAGAATCACAAACCACTGGATCAACGAACCAGACCTTAAGATCAAATCTTCAGATGTACATCGCGTTTGTAGCGAGCCTAGGTTAAACACTATAATACATATATACTGCCTCTTACTATTAACTGCCTCGTAGGTCGAGTGGTTGCAAGCGCGACTGCCGATTGGGTGGTCCTGGGTTAAAATCCCGGGTCGGGTACTATTGGATTTTTCTAATTTAGAATTTCTAGTAGTGACTACCGAGTCACTACTACACCGGTATGGCAATAAGCTCACCACCTATTCCATTGTGGGACTAAAACGTAACTGGTCAAACGTGGGGGTGTACTACACTCCTCTGTCTACCCCTTCGGGGATTACAGACGTCATGTTACGTTAATACATATGTATATAATGAACGTATACTTTAAGGCAGCTTGCAAGTTGATTAGCTTGGTTCGTAACATAGAATTAATTATTCGTAAACGAAAAGGGAAGCAATCGCCTCCATGAGAATTTTCTTCGCATTTGTCATTACGGAGTTGAGCGCATTCCATTACCAGTTCCATAATCATTTTATTGTGCTCGTTAACAAGCGGCCGGCCAGTTATGGGTTCTTTACAGAAATTTACTGCCCTCATAAACTATGGCTTACTGGAAATTTCCCCTCGGAACTTATTCCATTCAATTTCACATCAAATAGATTAGTACCCAAGTTTTAATACGAAAATATATGTTTTAGTCTTCTCTTTATCGACATCGTCTCTATAATCGTTCTTCTATTGCAAACAAAACTCCTCTCATAATAAGGTCTAAAGCTATTGTCACGCTGGCCAAGTAATCTATACAAATAAAAAAAATGGAGTGTCTGTTTGTAATATTAAAATAACTGCTTTTTACTAAATGCATATGTATATATACACGATACATATGTGTATCAAAATAACATTTTTTATCATTTTTGTTCGTCTGTCTGTATGTTTGTTCCGGCTAATCTCTGGAACGACTGGACCGAATTTGACAAGATTGTCACTGGCAGATAGTCGATGTAATAAGGAGTAACTCGGGCTACTGTCATTTTACAATTTTAGAAAATCGAAATAAATAATGTATAGGTACAATAACAAAATATCGATTCACAAAATAGAAGAATCTCATTAAAATTAGCATAGATATTTCTATACGCGAAATATTGTATTAATAAGTTATCGTAAAATCTGCGAACTAAACAATAACTATTTTGTTAAATTCCATACGGACGAAGTCGCGGGCACAGCTAGTAATCAATAATGATACGCACGCCTTACAGAACATTATGAAGAACTCCTACGAATGTAAATTCCTTTATGTTTTCCTTCACCTTAACAATGAATCCTTTTTACTGTTTTAAAATGCGGGTACATTTATAAAAAAATATTTGAACCCGGGATCTCCAGCTGAATTCTAAACCACTGGGTTATCACTGCTCTAATCTAATCTCATTAAATGTAAAATGAATAACAATTAACAGACAAACAATTCTACAAATAATAATAAAATTAAATGAAAAAATTAAATGACTCGATTTCATATACATTGCAAATAAAATAATTGACTTTCATTTAAAACGAATCCCATATAACCTGGTACAATGGGAGTGATACCGGGTTATGTGGGACTTTTACCGCAATAAAACCCCCTCGGAGGTAAACAAAAAAAAAAGATCGAATCAGGGACCGGGTACTATTGGTTTTTTCAAATTTAGATTTTCTAGTAGTGATCGGAATCTGGATGTGTATCTGATGTATGGCAAAAGGCTCACTACTTATTCAATTGTGGGACTTAAACGTAACTGGAGAAACGTGGCAGTGTACTACTCTTCTGCCTACCCTTAGGGAATTACAAGTGAGAAGTTATGTTTACTTTTTTATGTAACATTCAATTTGAGTATAGTGAGAACTGTGTTCATATCGCAAAGAATTACTACGGTTCCTTAGAACACAACACC
>DWJK01003214.1:0-13427 GCA_018248815.1 Croniades pieria auraria
CCACCTATTCCATGGGACGTAAACGTAACTGGTGAAACGTGGAAGTGTATTACACACTTCTGTCTACTTCGGGGATTAAAAGCGTGATGTTAGGTGATTTCTTTAATTCATACAACGAACCGATTTTTTATCATTAACTTGACAATTAATATTATTTAGTTTTAAAAACTTTGAGCTGTAAATAAAAAAATGTACTGTAAATATATTGTGACTCATTCTAAAATTTATCGAATTTATGAACGTGACAAAACCGTCAATGTCAATGTTATGTCACTGAAATTTCGTTTCAAATATATATTATTTACGGTTAATATCCCAATACAATTCCATAATTCTCGTTTGCCGTACGCTGTCTTGTACAAGTGCCTCGGTCGTTTCTGGTAAATAGTTTCTAATACCCCATTATCTTTTCAGAAGGGCACTGTGACTACATTAGTGTTAGTATACATTAATAAATACCTTCATTTGTATCGTCCTTAAGGTTCTTTCCAGTGATAACTTACGAATAGCCTCGTTAGTTAAACCCTCTGTAAAGGTTCAGGATAAGGTTATCTCTTAAAATTTCGATTTCTTTGTGGTTTGATGTTCTACTCCAATGCAAGTCTAAACTTTTATTGAGTCCGTCTCTTCGGTTTCATAAATATATATTAAAACGGTCATAGCGTATATTAATAATTTTTTAGTGGGAGAACAGTTAGCATATCTAGGTTGGAGAAACCAATGTTCGGACTCAAAAATAGTTTTGCAAAAAAATTAAAAATCTGAAGATGCATTTAGCAAATGACCACGAATCTACTTAAGCATTAACGACAAAATAGCAAAAGAATGCAGCATCTATTTATATACCAAGTGGCAAGGCTCATCGACTTGAATGATTCAGCTATCCGATGTTGCGTCTAGGGAAAACCGGTCTAGTGATGCAAGGATGGTGACCTTTGGGATAAGATCATTGCCCACTAAAATATTAATAGAGTTATATCATATATGGTTGGTATAACCAAGTGTAGGAATTATTACAGTAAATAATAATTATATTTTGAGTGTTTATGGTTATAAATGGAGGAGGTGCCTATCCCAACGTATCATTCTCATCTGGGTTGACTGATAAAACTGTCGATTGGCATTTAGTCCGTCCTTTGTTATTAATATGTAATCAAGGATAAATAAATTAATATGTCAGCCACGAAAACAAACCAGTACAATTGACTAAAGAATGCAACTAAAATCACTTTGTTTCGATTTGATGATTGATTACCCGGATAGTTTATTTCATAGTGACTATTATTAGACCTTGTTTTTCGGTTATTTAATTAAAAAAAAAATTATTACTAATATTGTTAACCTTTATATAAAAAATGCAGAGCGCTGATTAAAAAAGACATGTTGTTTTTCTGTTTTATTCAAATTTTTAATTTTTTTCGTTGCGCTGCTGAACTGAAGAGGTGAAAGATTTATCTATTTTGATACTTGAACTTCGAAGCAGCGTGCTTTGGTGTTCTAATTATTCCCATGGTTAGATCGTATACATTTTTCATAAACTTTTTTAGCCTTTTGACCGCCATTTATATCTGACGTGGCTACAAATCACAACGAATATGTATGGCCGTGAATTTAGTGATTTGTTTGTTGTTTTCTTGTTTTGACACAACAAAGAAAGCTAGTGAAATAACTACATATTTACAAATGCTGTGAATAAAATCGTAACGAGGATAACAATATCTCTTTAGATTTTCTCTGCTCTGAGATTTCTAAAGTGATCTCGGGGGATACCTAATTAGTGTGATCAAAAGACATAAATGACATTCGTTTTGCGATGACAAAGAGACGTTTGGTATTGTTGTATCGATGGACGCGCATCACCGGTTTTACATTGATTTTGTAAGGGTTACTTATTGTTCGGTCATTTGAATGGAATTGGTAATAGCGGGTTCATATTTATGGGTCATTACTTCCAGACTATGGACTTAATACTTCTCACTTTGAGTAGAGACCCATATCCAACGGTGGAAAGATGAAGAGTTTAAGGATGATGATGATACTTTGGTGAAGTAATAACAATATAATATGTGTATCGAAGAGCCATAAAAGGACTTTCGTGTTAGAATGTATATGGTCGTTAAATTTTTAGTGGGGCATTAAAGTGTTGCCAGTTTTAAAGCTGCACTTTTATGTGTGTAATTAACAACTTTGATGTGAAGGAGCGCTAGGAAATCCCGAAGCATGATTCTGATGTTGCGAGTCTCGTTGGTGCTTTATTAACATTGTTTAGTGCTTATGAAAACATCTAGCATAAAACTGTTCTTGTAACTGAAGTCAATAACCTCTCAAATGGAAATATATCTATAATTGAACCGATAACTTTAGAATGTGGTCATTCAGCGGAAGAAAAGTTATAAACATTATTTGTGGAATGATCAAGGCTCGTTAAGTAGAAGGCGGCACAGAAACAGTTAGAAGCATAACAGTAATAATTCTTAAACGAATCGTAAATTTTCTTAGAAAACTGTAACGTGTTTTTTTTTAATATTTATAAATTTTAAGAAATTAAAGGTGCATATTGTGTTGTATTTTTATTATGCCTACGAATGCAACTGCACTGTTGTTTTGAAATTAAAAATAGAACTAGGTATTTCAAACGAGATCTTTAATTATTATCTGAAAGGGGACCAAGGTCGGAATAAATAATTTTATACGAATCTTTAATTTGAAATCATATACAAATTAGAATATATGCGAGGCAAAGTAGTTCTTCTGTGGTCGAAACGCTCCTACTGATCCATCTGAACTGTGGAGATTCCATCTATGTAATACTCAATATTGTTAATATGAAACAAGTTAAATTTAAACGCACTGAGTTATGCGCTTATGTTATAAATCTTACATCCTTAACTAAACAATAGAATTACGTACATGAGGGGATCAAATATCTCTAACAGGTGGTATTTTTCTGATAATTGTCTCCTATGGCAATTAGATACGTTAAGTGTATCAATTAGAATTGATGACGCGATTCTGTCCGTCAGACCAGCGAAACAATATGTATGTATATCCCTTGCTGTGCATATTTTTGTATAGCGTGGAATTTTTGGTTTGAGTATATTATACAGAACTATAGAATTGTTTCCAAGTACTTCGGAAACCAAATGCGTATTAATGATTACCAAACGTTTATTAAATATTCATCAAATGCGTATTAAAAATACATATTAATTATAATCAAATGCGTATTAAAAATACATATTAATTATAACCAAATGCATGTTAAATATTTTCGTCTTAATGGCATTTTTTAAATACATTTTGAGTTTAATGCTTTCGTTAAAAATTATGCGTCAATTTTTTATTCCTAACTTTAAAAGTCCATTTCTGTTTGACAGTGTCGTTATGACATTATTATATTGTCAGAAAGTATGCAAGAAGATAACATAGAAGTCTATGGTTTAACTGTCGTTGTCTCTGGAAAAAATATGTTGACTTTGATATTTACACGAGTGATGTTTATAAGATTTATTTTCAAGCTTGTTTGTGATTATTTATTTATTTTTGCCAGTGGGTTAATTTGAAGTGTCATTGATATGTATTTGTATAACCCCTAATAGATAACCGACAAGAAGCAATATATCTTCAAGATTGCTTTGAAGTAATATATTTTATACAGTACTCTAATGTTTGTATGGAAAACGATAGGATGGTTTGTATTATATTTTAATGGGTGTATTTGTATTTAATATGTATGTGTATTTTATCTACATATGTTTGTATTTTTATTTTTTATTTTTATAGTATTTTAACACAATTATAGCCTCATACTAGGGTTCTATGAATACTGAGGCTTTTAAGGAGTTCACGTCATGGACGTACAAAACTTAAAAGTACTTAATTACAGTAAAGATTTCATATTCTTAAACTCAGCCTCAAAATCACCTCAATGCCCGGAAGACAGGCTCCGTGACCGTTATAAAACATAGATCGTTAATTTATTCTATATTTAAATTAGAATTTCAAATGTTTTTTCTATCATACTCGTAAAGATCGTAAAAATCACATGCGATCTATTGACCCAAATTGAAATTTTATGTCACTACCATTTTCCTTTGGATGAAAGAACAATAATAAATGTAAGAGACAAGATTTCTTCTAGTCATAAAATTGTTTTGGTTTGGTTCTGCTAAAAGGTCTTGTAAAGTTAAAGATATTGCTTAACACTGATGGTTTTTGCTTTAATTCAGTACTGTAATTCCTTTTACTTAGAGATGAAAACAACAATAGTGTTAACGTCGTCAGAATTGATGGTCATTAAAGGTTTTTTTTTAATTTCCTTTAACTTGTGTAATTATTATCACTTCGTATTGTCATCTATTTTTACCCTGTCGGTTCTTATAGTTGCACTGGATGAGCTTGAAGCACAAGAGTTAAATAACTAGAAATAATGGTATACTAAAATAAATAATCAATTTTATGTCGGTCAAACTCTGGTTTATAAGCTTCTGAAGAACATCATCATCGTTGCACTGATCATCCTTATGTCCTTAAAACCCACTGGATGTGTGAGAATTCTTAATGCCATTAATACGTAATATTCTCTACATTTGTAACAATGATCATAGGGGTAGAGCAAGGGCAACTACTACGCTGAGGGCACCTATTTTACATAAAAATATATTCAAATCAGCATCAAGAGGATTTGTTTGAGAACGCGACTTGTTACGAAAAAACAGCGTGATTAAGAGTGAATGAATTAAAAATTATTTGGTATCTTGTTACAGACGATGTTGAAGATCGGCGGTGGAGCCGCGTTGATCGCGGCCATAGTGGCCGTCTTCGTAGTGGCAACGCAGGGCCGCGATCCGGACCTGGAAGCACTGGAGAGCGAGGGTAGGGAGTATATTCTGCATCTGGACAAGATGGCAGGTGCAAGGAAGAACAGGGCGAGTTTAGCGGAATGGGCATACACATCTAACATTACGAAAGAGAATGAAGAGAAAAGGGTTAGTTTAATATTTAAAAATGTTGATAACGTTGTTCTGTGAGTCTTTTTTTATGTAAAAATAGGCTCACGTTTGGCTGCAATCCCACCTGATGGAAAGCGAGATGCAACCTAGGATGTAGCACGTTAGCCTGGAAAGTGCCTATTCGCTCTTCTTTTGAACAATTCCAGGTTATACGAGTCGGGAAAGATGGACGCCGGCAGACAGTTCCATTCCTTCGCAGTTTGTATCAAAAACGATTTAGCGAATCGCTTTGTCCTGCTTATATGTCCGGTGGCAAAAAGGGGCAAGTGGAACTAGACTGTGGAGCTCGAGTGCGCACTCTCCAAAGTGCATTCGATAGAAATTGCGAGACGACCAACCCTGCATCGGTGCTTGTCGGAGCTTAGTGCATCCAGCTGATACTTGGTAGATTCGTCCCATAGGTGGTAGCAATATTCCAAGCAAGATCGCACTTTCGCCTGGTATAAAATGAGCAGCTACTCGGGCGTGAAGTACTGCTTCACTTTGTTCAGGATGCCAAGTTTTTTCGTCGCTGTTTTCGCATGGAAATCTATGATTCTCCTGGGATTCGATTTTTTATATATGAAGTTGAACCTCCACGAATGTGCACTATTGCGATATTGTAGGATATGATCCTGGCTCCCTACTAGTTGTGAAATGAAATGTAGAGGGAGTCGTGAATAGTAGAGTAGCATACGAGGAAAGTTTTAGGTCTACCTTGTTCGTAATGCCTATTAATGTCATGAAAACTATTGCATTACAATTTGTCTTTAATATCTAATCTAAGTTAACTGGTTAAATGTGAAAATTTTGATACAAATCCAACACAATACAATCCTTTTTAGATACAAATCCAACTCGAACTCTCGGTGGAAGAAAAGCAGGCGTGGGAGGAGACGAAAATGTACAGGTGGCAGGACTTCCAAGATTATTCATTGAGACGAATGTTCAAGAAGTATAGCCAGTTGGGAGTATCAGCGTTGCCCGATGATAAGTATAAGCTGCTGATGCAGTCGGTGTCGGGAATGGAATCGAACTATGCGACGGCGAAGATTTGCTCCTATAAAAACGCGAGCAAATGCGATTTAGCTTTGGAACCTGGTAAGATCAAATTTAAAAAGTGTGTACTGTGCATTATTTTCTTATAAAAGGCTCCTTTATTGCGTATTTTTATCATACCATCTATTATATTTGATCTTGATTTAAACTTGTTTAGTGGTCGAGTCCGTTTTATTGAACGATGGTTGGGTCTGGAACCAATTATGGAAGTATTTACAATGAAACTGACGTATCTTTTGACGATTGCGTTTATTTTTAAATACTTACATTATTAACGTCCATATTATTTTATTTCAGAAATCACCGAGATATTTACGAAGAGTCAAGATCCTGATGAATTAAAGCATAGCTGGGTGGAATGGCATAAAGTGGCTGGTGCTAGAGCGCGACAGAACTTCACGCAATATGTTCAGTTAAACAATGAGGCAGCTACACTTAACAGTAAGGATACCATACGTTCAAACACTGCAGTAAAATTTATTTTATTGTCAGTTATTACATTTACATATCTGGAAAAGTACAAAATAACATCAATTCTACATAGATTTATTGGTTTGTTGATCATATACAACTTTTAAATCATCTGCAGCGTTTCCTAAAATATATTGTTACATAAGTAATGGAAAGTTTTCTATTTCTATTCTTTAATATCGTCTACATTGTTTTATTGATTTGGTTGATTGTTGTTATTTATAATGTTTAATCGTTTTTATGTTTAATATTTGTTCAGATAACGTTGATTTAAATTTATAGGTATTCAACATACTTGTATACTGTATAAAGTAGTTTAACAGGGATCATTATTAGAACCAGTACTTTTGATAATAATTACTTTAGATTTCAAAAACGTGGCGGAGTGGTGGCAGTCTGAGTATGAGGTGTCCGATTTCGAACAACAGTTAGCGAAGCTTTGGGAAGATGTGAAGCCTCTGTACCAGCAGCTGCATGCGTATGTTAGGAAGCGCTTGCGCGATAGGTACGGCGATCATGTTGTTTCTGCTCGAGGACCTATCCCAGCACATTTGTTGGGTAAGTTTTTTTTGTAATAAATTAATTGTGAAAACATTTTTTATTCTTTAATTTTTTATTCATTTTCTGTGCAATTTATACGAAAAGTAAATTATTTATTTGTATTGTTATCAAATGAATTTTTTTATTTAGTTTAATGCTGCTAAGCAAATATCATAGATGAAACAGTAAAATTCTTCAACGTAATAAATGCTGTCTATTCCAAATATTTCATATATAAATCGTAATCCTCATATTGCAGGAAATATGTGGGCCCAAACATGGAGTAACATCGAATCTTTCACTCGGCCATACCCGGACAAAAAAGAGATAGACATCACGCAGGCGATGCGGGAGCAGAACTACACGGCTCTGAAAATGTTCCAGATGTCAGATGAGTTCTTTAAATCGTTGAATTTGACAGCGATGCCAGAAAAATTTTGGAAGAACTCGATTATCGAAAAACCTACGGATAGGGAGATTGTTTGTCATGCGTCGGCTTGGGACTTCTGGGACGGCGAGGACTTTAGGTAAGTTATCCAGAACTATTCGCATAGAATGCGGTAAATTGTAAAAGGTTGATAAGGTTTCGAAGAAACCATTGCTAAGCGTATGCTCTTCTTTTTAAACGTATTTAATTTCTTCGAAATAATAATTATAGTTTATTTTACAGTGTTAATATTTAATATTCATTTTCTTCTTATCGTTACATTTTATCATTTTTAATTTAAAAAAATCCTTATGGAATTTAAAAAAATCAGTATGAAATTTTTAAAAATCGATTTTATCGAATGTTAATGCTAGTAATTCGATAACGAACGTGGAATTAATAGAGTCAAGTGCAAAAGAACTGATAAAATAGTTCCAGTTCGATATAGTCATTATGTTTGTGCATACATGAATGATTATCATAATTAACATAGAGTTAACAACCAGATGACTGATAAGAATATTTCAAGTATGACCCAATGATAGCCTTACATCAAAATATAAAATTACGCTTTTTTGTATATCGATAAAGAAGTTTATGTAACAACTGTTAAGATGTTTGCTTCATAAAAGTATTGGCTTTGCGATTTTTCTTTTCTACTTATAAGCAATGTTATAGTGTAGGAACTAATCGGTGGTGGTGAAATACTGAAAACAATGAATTAAATTAATAACTTTTCCAAATTTATCTCTTTACATGTCTGAATTAATTTTAAAGGATCAAACAGTGCACAACTGTAGATTATGAGTATTTTCAAACAACACACCACGAAATGGGACACATACAGTACTTCCTACAGTATAAGCATCAGCCGGTTGTATTCCGAGATGGAGCTAATCCAGGTAAACTCGGGTTTTTCTTTTTTTGTTTGGGAACAGGATCAAAATGTGCACTTCGGTGAATAAAGAACATTTAAGAGTAGTTCACCATGAGATGGGACACGTCCAATATTATTTGCAGTATAAACATCAGCCAGCAATATTTCGTGCTGGAGCAAATCCAGGTGAACGTGTTGTGATTAAATGTATCTTCATTAACTTTGTGTTAACAATATGTTTCATACATTAAATGCAAGTGCTCAAGTCTCATGAGACATTTTTTAATATTTTTATTTTCCGTAAAATTGCCTTCTCGTTGTGCTTCTCAATTTCCTTTTTATAAAATATCATCTTTGAAGTTGTTCTAATCAACGTTCAAAATAACAAGTTTTTTGTTATCTGTTGTTATGTCTCTATCATTTTTTTACCTTTTGTGTTGTTAAAATCTTCATCTGTTTATTAATGCTTATCATTATACATACATATGTTTTGTAACTTAACCTATTATGTGTCTAATTAATATCGTTAATTATTTAAAGAAAATGAAAATTTTTCTATTTACATCTTCAGGTTTTCATGAAGCCGTCGGTGATACGATAGCTCTGTCGGTGTCGTCTCCAAAACATTTACGACGCGTCAAGCTGGTCAGCGGGGATGCTGAAGACGAACAGACGGAAATAAATCAACTGTACAAAATGGTAGTGTATTATATATACAGAAGAAAAAGTTTTGATGGAATCCAAATCAACCATCTTATGAAATGATATATGTACGTTCTTTATAGCTTAAGCCTTCCCAGTCTTAGTGGAGATATTTATTCAAAACTAGAGCCTTATGCCAATGATGATGGTGCTATTTATTGAAATATTACTGATGCTATCCGACTAATATCAAATGTGAAATTTTTTTGTTTGAATAACTGTTTGTAAGTCGATAACTTAAAAAGTATTATCTGTTTTTATATAAAATTTGGGATGCAGATAGTTTATGAGCAAGTTTTAAAGCTACTAATCATTCTGATCAATGTACGATTCCTACAGAATCAATTTTTGTCAACTGTAATACGTCAGTGTGTAATTCAACCTTAGGAGACTAGATGGCGCTAAATTCTTTTTAAAACTAAGCCAATTTTGTTTAGGAAGTGTTTATGGTGGATAATAAGAGGCGTTTCCTATTCTATACTATACCTAAAATATTGAGCGTAGAAACCAATAGACATGTGAATTTTGCCACATATATTTATCGTATGCCTTTATATTATCTGTACGTTCAACCTTTTTGCAGTAGATGGAGGGACTTTTAGGTCTCATTTTTGAGCCCCGATATCTTAACCATATTAGAAGCTATACCTGTGCAGTTCGCGGATTTACTTGATGATTATCATCTATTTAATTCGAAAATTATTTTAATACTGATTACAATTATTTCATTTATCAAACATAGGCTTAGATGATATCTCTTATATTTCTTTTAAATATTTTTATCTTTCTTAAAGTAATGATTAAACCATGTTCAAAATTGTAGGGAATAGATAAAATCGTATTCCTCCCCTTCGCGTACACCCTGGACTTGTTCCGTTATGGTGTGTTCCGTGGTACCACGCCGCCCGAAGACTACAACTGCCACTATTGGGATCTGCGAGAGACTCTGCAGGGGGTGGAGCCACCAGTCAACAGAACCGAGGAAGACTTTGATGCGGCTGCCAAGTACCATGTGTCTGCTGATGTGGAATATGCGAGGTATGATTGAACGAGTATTTGTAAAAATACAACTTTATACTTACAGAATCGTATGAAGATCTGTGTCACAGATTTTATGGATACGCAATCAAACAAAGATGTAGACGTAAAGACCCTTAATTATGCTTGTATTATTCATTTAAATATCTGTCCAGTTCCTATCAATGTACCTGATAGGTCAACTAATTAGTATTAAGAATCACCAAACGCATTTGCAAGAATATTTTTATGTAAAATTGTTATAATAAAATTGACAAATCGACTGGATTTACATTCGATTCGATTCTACATTCGATCTAAGAAGGTATTCAAAAATATTTGGACGAAGCCATTTGCTTGTATGTTTCCCTTTTTATTTCGGGTTCATCTCAGTTTTTTGCTCTCCGCGTGTATTGCATTGCATATTGCACATTGTGTACTGCATTACATCTGCATTTCTTAGAATTTGAAGGTAAATCTAGTCTGCTACGCTGATAAAATGCTGTTTACCTTTACTATTAGTCTTCACTATTACTTTCTGTTCATTAAAATGCATCGTAAACAGGTACCCGGCCCACCTGATGGAAAGTAACCAATGCCAACTATGGAAATGTGCAACAATAATATCAACGACATCATTGCAATTTTTAAACGCTTCTTTAAATATAATCTAAATTTTCTTTTCTTCTATTCTGCCCTAAACGTCTCTTTTTATTTCTTTCAGATACTACGTGTCGTTTATAATCCAGTTCCAGTTCCATCGAGCGCTCTGTCAGTTGGCTGGCGAGTACGTGCCCGAGGATCTCACCAAGAAGCTGGTGGATTGTGATATTTATCAAAGTGTTGCAGCTGGAAATGCTTTGGCGTGAGTTTCTTTAGTAATCTTAAATTGAAAAGGAAATTTAGATTGAAAGAAAAAGAAAAGATTAAAAAGGAGAACATCGTGGGGAAACCTGCACACCTTAAAGTTTACAAAAAAAAAATTCTTAAGGCGTGTGAGAAGGCTTCTGACCTGCTTTGACCAGTGTGGTAGTCCAGGCCTTAATCCTCCCATTATGAAGGTATACGCGTGTTCCGAAAACGGAATGATAAGAGTCGAGAGCCTATTACTTGTAATTACTCTAACACTCAGTGGTACTAGAGTTTCCTTACTATTGTTTTGTTACACATTTGGAACATAACACAAACGACGAGTATTACTGTTTAGCAGCGGTAATACATGCATCTGCCTCTGATGCTGATGATGCTACTGTGTGGAAGAACTTGTGCTATTACTACCGAAATTAGACCACAGTAGCAGTAGCATACTCTAAAATTAGTAGCCAAACATTGGTTTTCCATTAATGAGGACTAATGGAAATCCTGTAAATTTTTATTAATAATTTGTCGGTCATTCCAATGATAAGCCATTTCCTTTTAATTTTGATCGTTAATTCAACTAGTATGACAATAAAGTAAATTTTTAGACAGAGTTGAAGGAATGATGTTAAGTAAAATCAATCAACCATCATCAACCCATCAACAAGTAACGCACCCAGTATTTCTATCAAATTACTAACGTTTCACAATGTCATTACAGTAATATGTTGAAGATGGGCTCGGCGAAGCCGTGGCCTGAAGCGATGGAAGTACTGACAGGGCAGCGTGCGATGAGGGCGGATGGACTGCTGGAGTACTTTCGGCCACTGCATGAGTGGCTTCAGGCCGAGAACCAACGTACCGGCGAGTACGTGGGCTGGGAGCCCAGCAACATTCGTAAGTATCAAAGTTGTATTTGTTGCCACCCAGCACTCATGATGCATTGCTTGGTATAGAAGCTTCCCGACGTTTATTACCTGTAAATTGAAAAAGCGTTAGTCATATATAACATATTACTGTTGAATTATTTCCAGAAGAAACAGTTTCACTACGTTTGAATAGTTTTAAGCATTTACTTTGTAGACTGTTTTATGGATTCTTCTCTCAAATATTTAACGTATATTTACGTATTTTTTTAGAATATTGTACACCGGAGCAGCGCGCGGCAGTGGCAGAGCGCGCGGGGCAGGGGGCGGGCGCGAGCGCGGGGCAGGGGGCGGGGGGCGCGGCGGCGGAGGGCGCGCGCAGCACGTGACGTACTTACATCTTAGGATAATAATTTATCTTAGGCGAGCAGTATTCGTATTAAACATTTTTAAGACTTACTCTGCCTTTTTATTTATTGTTCGATAGCAAAACATAATCATTATCGGTATCATAAAGCCTTTTTTCGTTCCACGAGTTGTTAGACATGGGTCTCCCTAGCAGACGAAAAGGGTTAAGGTCATAGTCTGCTATCAATACTGATACGTATACACATAGGAAAAAGTCAATTAAATTACGCAGACTATAAATTATTCATCTTTCCCGATAAGTTTGGACGAGTGGAATCTGTATCGTAACTCAGCTGAGACCTGACCAAGTAGTATCAGATTCCAACTTTTTTACGATCTCAATATTGAATGCTTTTCTATAAAATGTTCTCGCAAAGTAATTGTGCCATTATGGACCCAGTCATGGTCGATATCTATAGAACAATACCTATTAGCAGTGCAATTTAAATTTGACTTGACAGAGTTGCCCAACGAACTGACATGGTCGGAAATTTTTATATGACCTATAGGATATTAAACATTTTATGTAAAGATTAAATATGTTTAGTGATAGTGAAATACAACAGAGTGTTTTGCAAACTTAGTTCCAAGCAGCCTCAGTATGGACGTTCGCGGGCCTTTACAAGGGAGTACACTAGCACCCTTTTGGCATCTAAGAAATTACAGGGAAAAAAATTCGAACTTTCTTATTAAATCATTGTTTGAATATAATATGTTCAAATACCCCTGTGACTTAAATTTTATATTCACTTATTGACACCAGATAACGTAGCGCCTGGTGGCGTCCATAAGCCTATTAGGACTTTACTTAGAGATTCACTATGTGATATGTATGTATGTAAATATTCGAAATTTCTTATAATATATGAGGTTGTCTACTTAACAATATTATAAAGGGCAATAGTCCTTATTAATTGTTGAAGGTTAAAAGTAGAGAGAATTAATTTTTATGCAGGCTATCTTAAAAAAAATTGTATAACTTAATTACTGAAAACGTATTATCTGTTGTATGATAATCCTATCATAAAATAACAACAATTATCTTGCTTTTACGTAAGTAATGTATGAACTATTAAGTATATTTACCTGAAGCTTAAAATACTTCTAAGGTGTGTGAAGTCCGCCAACCCGCACTTGGCCAGCGTGGAGGACTACGGCCTTAACCCTCGCAATATGAGAGGAGACCCATATTCCAACAGTGGAATGTTAAT
>DWJK01003215.1:0-13426 GCA_018248815.1 Croniades pieria auraria
ACACTCCCACGTTTCACCAGTTACGTTTAAGTCCCATGGAATAGGTGGTGAGCCTATTGCCATACACCGGGCACAAACAGGAATAACAGTTGACAAAATCATATCATCTGATAAATGTATAATATAATGAAACCGTTGTCTATGAAATTTTTACATTTAAATTTTAATCAGAGTATAAAAAAAAATATCGATCAATTAAAGATTTCAAATTCCAATACTACGATATCAAATTTACGCAGTAATTAAAAGATTTCATTCATTTTTTCTCTAATAGAGAAAGTTTAGTGCCCACTCGTATTATTTTAATAACACGATTTCCGTTATGGAAGTGACTGCTAACACTGTTTAAAATGTTTTCGAAACATGCTACGTAAGTAAGACTTGACGGTTTTATAATTGACGAGTTATGACTTGAAAATTTAGGTCTCTAAAACGGTTTCTACGAAATACACATTTTATGTCTGATCAACAAAAAAATGCAATAATTTTGTAATATTATAATCTTTTTAATTGTCTCTGATCGGTTTTATAATATTTAACCTTAACGGCTTTTAACAGCTGCGGTACATTCTTAAAGAAATTTCGAAGAGCGGATTCTATATTTAAATAACATTCAAATGCTCAGTGGATTGCAGCATATTACTAAAACAATAGTTGTTTAAAATTCTACATTTTGTATATCTAGTTAGAATACTGAACTGAAGTAAAAAAATATTTTTTACTACAAGTTTTACTTCAAATTACATGTATACAGAGGCGTCCTTAAATCATTTAATTTGACACTATATTGGGAGTGACGATGCGATCGAACATGGCTATCAGTCCAGTCGATCGTGGCCAGGCGATAGATTTTAGATCTAATTGAGTGGGTTATTCTTGTTCTATTTTCTAAATTTTGTTATTCTATCATCACGCCAGGTCGCCAACGGGGTAGGCAAAGAGCATCAAATGCCAGATATCGCGATCTTTACAGATATTTACTAAATTTCAGGTGGTGTACGTAGCGGGTGCCTTCGATCTCTTTCACGTCGGTCTTCTCGACTTCTTAGAGGCTGCGCACGCTCAGGGCGACTTCCTCATCGTCGGTTTACACACAGATCTAGAGGTCAATCGTTATAAGGGCTCAAACTATCCTATAATGAATCTACACGAACGAGTGCTTTCTGTGCTAGCTTGCAAGGTAATTTTTTTTTTCTATTGACATTTTCATATAAATTACTCGTGTAACTAATTAATTGTAGATGATATTTAGACATGGTATGACCATAACTGCAGAGTGGCTGTCGGCTGTTGGATTCGAAGAGCTGAAGATCGAGCTCAGTGGTGTGCTATTTGAGAGGCCTATGTCCAGCAGTGGACGAAATGGCTGATGATGATGATAACCAATATCTTGTTGCATTATTGCAGTACGTGCACGAAGTAGTGATCGGAGCACCATACAGCGTGACGGCGGAGCTGATGGACCATTTCCGCGTGAGTGTGGTGTGTCATGGCGTCACGCCTATCGCCAAAGACGCCGATGGATCTGATCCCTACATGGTGCCAAAGCAGCGAGGCTGTTTTAAGGTAATTACTTTGGCTTTGTTCCGTTAACACAGCATGATTAGCATGCTGGTCTGTCTGGAACCAGGTGATATCATCACTAAAGTTGAGAACTTGGAATGTGAGTTTTCCCGTTACGTTTACGACCACGGGTGGATTATGCGAACACAAGGGAAGTACCGCTCATGTAATGCTTACTAGGTCTGATATCCTGGCTTCGGATCGGAACAAAACAAAGAATGTAGCAAACTAATTTATTCAAAGTTGTCTTACGTGGCGATAGCGTCTTACTGGATCCAATCAAAGATACCTGCAAGCAGAAGTAAAAGAGTGCCATGGTGGGACTCTCAAATGCTAGTTAGGAAGAACTGATTAACGATCACTTTAAGGTCAGCAGAACATGAAAACGTTAAAGTGATTTGGGTCGTTGATTGCGCACCGTATTTATGCTGATGCCGGCAATGATTCAAGCTACTATTTCCGTCTCTCGCGCTTTTCCGTCGTCAACTGGCTTAAGACTGGTTGACACACTCGCTAGGGCTCATGAATCTTATGGTCATGTTCATGAAGGAGAAAGACAGATAGCCTGATAAGATCAGCTTAAAACCAAAGTCAAGTCAACCGTTAATAATGTTACGTTGGGTGTCCAGCATAAAGTGGCAGTTTTTCTTTTCTCTCTGCTCTACTATAGAAGAATTCCTTGACTCCCTTCTGTCCCTAGTGTCGTACCCATTGTGTATGGAATATTATTTTCTCAGCTGAAGTGAGCAGGTGTACCATATAACAAGGTGACTGAAAAGTCGACTGAAAAGTTCGTAGGTGCATTGTTGCCATGTTAGAATGATTAAAATTTTTATAAAACCATTGGACAGTGTCATTTGTAAATAATAAACCATTTATATAGTAATAACTACAATAATTACGAATTTTTTAATATTCAATATTGTGAGGTACCAATAAAAATATTATTTCAGATTTTGAACTCTGGCAACACTATGACAACTGAAGATATTGTCCAGAGAATAATTCGACATCGACTCGAGTTCGAAATGCGAAATACGCGCAAGGAACAGAAGGAGATCGCCATCACGAAGGCGCTACAAAAAACTCATCTCAACCAAAATGGCGACTGCAACGGTAAAGCAGACGCGAGTCACTGAGAAAACCAAAATATATTATTATTAGTAACTATACGATTTATGCATAATTATCGCTTATTATCTTGTAAACGGTTATTAAATAACCATCATTATTAATGTTTTTATCTTATAGACTTTGTTTTCATTTTATATTCCTCTATGTGGCCGCCTATTATCATTAATTATTATGCAATAGAACTACATAGATAGGGCATTATTACATGCATTGTTACAAAATGGACCATTCGAATTCACATAATTAGGTGAAGTATGTTTAAATTTACTACATAAAAGGAATTTATTATGTATATTAATTTTAATAATAATTTATAGATTATCCAGATAGCATTGGGAAACATTTATTCAGTTTTTATGGTGCTAAAGTTGTAAAATAACACCTTTTTAAAACTTACTCTGTTGCAAGACATATTGTTTATAGGCTGATTTGGAATTTTTTTTGAACACCAAGTAGTTTTTAATGCTCAATTTAGTTTTCCCAGTGATTAGCTAATTGTCTCATTTGTAATGAAACATTGAAAAATGACAAATATTTATTTTAATGTATATTTTTTTAAATGTTTTATGTGTAACTGAAGTAGGATGAAATTTTATCATATGAATGCAATATACATGAATAGCGAATTTTTTTTATTTTAAATATTCTTCCAGCCAATGCTACTTTTATTGGAGATGGATACTGACTATACATCAATGTTAATAAATTATTTTTTACTTTTAATTGTTGTACATATTTATTATTTACAATGTAAATTATTCATAAATGTCTTTATATTATGGCTAGGTGAATAAATAGAATGCAGCACTAACAAAGTTTATATGTTGATCACAAATTATGCAATTGTAAAATGGATGTTGAATATCTATTGGTAGTTTTAAAATATCTAAGTCTGTCAAATATCTAATTAAAACTTAATCGTAATTATTAGTGATATACTCTTACTTTCAAATTGGCTGATCTGATTACATGTTACTTAACAATTAATAAATTGATTGTTCATTCAATAAATATTAAACTTTTAAATTTCATGTCAAATGAAAAAATTGTGTTCATCGTTAATGGCGTTTCTGAAGTGTGACATAAATATTTCTTTAAGAATTTTATTTATTGCAAAAATAATTATTATAACCCTTATAAGCTTAGTAGTAATTTGTATGCAAATCTTAATTGGGGATTTCTTAAATTAACTGGTAATAAAAGAGCCATTTTGCATTTGTTTCATAGTTAGCCTTTAGAATTGTTATGACAAATGATGCTAAAGAAAATTTGGTTTTTATTAGGTTTTTGGTTAATATTTATTGAAACCTGCATTTTTCACCTTATTTATTTTGAAAGTCATGTATACTCTCTTGATGGGAATTGTAATATCTAGAATAATGAAGTTGTAATTATTGTTGTATTGTGTTATTTATTATACTTTGGTGTACTACAAGTTATTACTTAATATATATTCAATTAGATAGAGACCATTGTTGTTTTATTTACTATTTGTGGGTTTATATTAATTTCTGTAATAGATAAAGTACCGTACTATAACATTTAGTAGGTAATCTAATATATAACTATCAGGTTATGTTCTTGCCTTAAAAACGTCGATAAAATGTAATTAAACATTGACAATCTCGAATTTATGAGCATGTTTAAGATTATTATAGGCTTCATGCAAATCCATTCAAATTCTCCAGCTGACCGCCATGAATATTAGTGTTTACAGACGTTCGCGTACGTACAATATTATTGATTCGTTCATTATTCGCTTATAATTATTACAGTTAACAAGTGAATGTTCATTGTTTAAATTAAATTAATTTGTAGTGGTGGAATTCGCGCAAGGTTGCCAGATTCCGTTAAGAGCAACGTAAATATAATGTTAAGAATAATAATATTTTTGAGTGAATCAGATGCTTTTTCCTTCGTTTTTTTAGAAAGTGTGTAATAAAAGAAGGTTGATAATATATAGATTTTTATAATTATTAAGAATATCTGATAAATATAAATTTCTAAAATAGAATCCGTACATTGTTGATAAGACATTTTTGTCTTGGTTACTATTTTGAAAATGTGACAACCTATCCTACTACCATAAAGTTCATTGCTAAAGTAATCTTGAATAAGGCAACCTACCTTGCTCTATTTTCTTCACGTAAGTGTGAGTGAGCTCATTTTGATGTTCATGATTAAACCGTCTCTGATAAAATTATAAATTCATTTTTACAGAAGTACAAAATTTAGTAATTCTATATCTTCTACTAATGTAATAATATGGTTATGGTAAAGTAAAACTGTTGGTGTTTTTTATTCACAGTATGGTAGTGATAGACATATATATATATATTTAAATACATAGTATATCTATATCGTAATTGCAATACAACACGATTTTTTAGTGCTTAGAACACCTATTACAAAATTCAAAATGGCAGTGAAGTGTAAGGGATAAATCTGTCTATTTCTATCTTGTTGAGACAATAAAATAGAACGTGACGTGGTGTAACGGATTTTAAGGAAATCACAGTATACTTCAGAGTTAGATCCATTTATTGAATAATTGTTACTTCGAAGGTGACCGAAATATTCATAACAGGTAAGTGTTTTTTACGTAGCCGCCCACTGTATAGCCAATCTGCGTACTTTTATGTAAATATTTAATAAATAAAGCCATACCCTATGTAGTAACGCTAATGGGATGTTAGATAACAGTATAACATATTATTTATGGGGCTTAATTTAATGTTTATATAAATAGGGTGTTCGTCATAATCTAATGTCTATAGAGACACTACGCATTAAGATTGCATAGATATCCCGAATAATTTTATGAACATTATAAATATACGTAAAGATTGTAGATACAATAATAGGAACGTTCAAACCTTAGAGTAATAAACGTTATAAGCGTTTGAAAAAACCTATGCTTACATTGATAAGAATTTCTAAGTAAATCCTGCTAACAAAAGTATAATGTTCAGAGAACTGGTCGCTTAAATATATACCGATCGACAATGCAGGTTCACTGAAGTACATAAAAATTTACATATAGAGTAATAATTTACATGAGCTCAAATCCAAAACCATTGCAATATTGAACTCTTGAATATACAAATTGTAAAGAAATACAAATTTATAAAAAGCATCAACACACATACAATCCGAAATTATATATAACTTTAACAAAACATATATCTTCGTATTATATACTAAAAACTTCTCGTAACATTCACTAATAAGAAATATAAAACCCAGGTCAAATTACATACATTTACGCAATGACTGATATTGTTAAATCGATCTTGTTGAAAATACATAATAGCACAGTACTCATACATATTAATAAGTAGATAATGAGTTTCTTGATAACAATAAACTTGGGATACAGTTTTTATATATAATATGTAATTTCTTTGTTGGAGAAAATTTTATCTTAGAAAGAAGTCCAGTTTAATCACGTCTTAATAAACACGTTTTGCTTATATTTTTACCTAACATTTTTGTATGAATAACAGGATACAAATAAAAATAGACCGAATAACATGAACTATTAGAAAGACCGAACAAAATAATCATAATTAATGTAATAATTAAAAATAATTGTTATTATATAAATAATGAAACTGCATAATTCATGTATCCTTGTTATTGGCATGCTCGGCGTAAATTAAATTGTACAAATTTAAATGAATGATAACATGTTTTTGTTTCCGTTATTTTCTAAATATATTTATGAACATCCTTGTTGGTAATGAGTACAATGAACTTTAATAGAGAATTGATAAATCTGGCATTTAATGATATTTTTGTTATGCTATCATACCAGGACCCCTATGGGGTAGGCAGATAGTACAGAGTGCCAATTATTTACATCTTTACAGTCCTGATTTGCGCCTTCTACATTCATCACTTTGTTTATACATACATATATACAACATAGAGAATTTAATATATAATGTAGTTTTAGCTGAGTTCTGCAACTAAATTGATCAAGTTTTTGCTAAGGCCAATAGGTGAATGTATTCCTGTAAAGGATTTTATTCTTTACAGCTAATACACCACTCTTTGTATTTACAGTGAGTTGGATTGTGACCACTTCCTGCAGTTGTTTTTCTGTTCCATGAACATTTGTGTTGTTATCTTTAAGTATATTGGCTGCTTGTACAGAAAATTCATAGGTTTTGCTAAAGAAATGTCATTAGAATTGAGTTGGGCAGTCTAATTCTAAATACATAATATGTTGTAATCAGCCCATTTCTGGCCAAATTAAATATATAAAGTTAATATAGTATGCTTTTTTATATGAACAACTGAGAATTATTTTAAAATGTTCTTGATACTAAGCTTTCAATACAGCAGAATGAATTGTAAGAAATATGAAAGAAATTAGTTGTGTATGTGTATAATGACTGCTTCTTTGGTCGAGCGGTTGCAAGGGCGGCTGCCGATCGGGAGATCCTGGGTTGAAATTCCGGGTCGGGTAGTATTGGGTTTTTTCTAATTTAGAATTTCTAGTAGTGACTCGGAGGCTGGAAATGTGCTCGGGGTATGGCAATAGGCTTACCACCTGTTCCATGCTAAGTAAACGTAACTGGTGAAAAGTGGGGGTGTACTACACTCCTCTACCTACCCCTTCAGGGATTACAGGCGTGACGTAACGTTTTTATAATTTTCAATTGTACATCGACATTAGCATACAGTTATATTATTAGCTGAGTAAACCGATTATGACAAAAGATCATTTCACTGTAATCTTCACATAAAAGTGCTGATGAGGATGAGAGAGAATATGTAATTGGAATTAGTAGGATTTTGTTCCTATTCTTCTAAAGAGAAATTACAATCACATAGTTGAAACAATTTAATTATGGGATTACTGAGATTCTTCTATCTGTGATTTTATTTATATCATAGAGGCATGGATTGCATCTTATCAGCCGTGTGGACGAAGACAAATGAAAGAAGTCCAGATGTGACAGGTCTGATCTGGATTGTTGAAAAGTGTTGCAGTGATCCAACTGCAGAATTTTATTATGACCAAGATGTAAATAAATTTTCACTATGTTTATGATAACATGAGTTTGATTGAAATGGACTGTGATATATGATTAAAAAACTAACTGAGTAAGTTAAATAGAGTACCTAATAATCGTGAAAAGTAGTCCTCTAAAATCAATGAATTAATAGTTATAAACCTTAAAAAAGGTTGTGTTTGAATGTCTGAACTTAAAAGAGAGAGTAAGAAGATGTTCAACAGAAGTTGAATAGCACAGAAGAGCTGGAGATGCGCGGGCGCCGCTGATCGCAAACATTGCAGTTTGAGCCATGACTCACAGCCGCCTAAAATAGCTTGGGAATGGGCGCCGCCTACCGGCCGGGGCGGGCGGCGTGCCGCTCGCGCTCAGTGGCAGCCGCGAGCCGCTAGAGAAGCGGTCGACGTGGAGCGTGCGAGCCCCGCACAGACTCGGGCTGCGGCGGCGCCGGCGCGGGATGCGCCGCCATGCCGGTACGACACCGCGAACTCGGCGACGAGCTCGCGCCCCCGGAGCCCAAGCGCTGCAGACACTGCGACGGTACGCAACCAATTATCGTCCGAAAATGCTCCTAACTCCATAAATCGTGCCGATAACTCACCAATTGTACATTCCTAATGTAAACATGTGATAGAATGCGCTAATCAAAATGGTATACATTTTATGGTCCCGTAAAATCGGTGACAGTAAGACATCATGATGACTGTCGGTAGTCTTGTTCCGATGATCGCTTTCAGCTCACCGTATGTTTCGAAGCCGGTCACCACGTGTGCCAGCATTGTTGATACAGTACACAATGTCACTTGTTCTAGCGCTGCACCGACTTCATTGTGATAAACAGTCCCTAATCAAATCGCTAATATAACAATATGCTAACGTGCTGCTGTTCTGATCTCGAATTAATTTGTAACACGTGTGTTGTATGTTACGTATTGTCCGCGCGTTTGTTTCTCTTGGATGTATTTTATCACCGTAATCTTTATGATACACTATATACACACACACGTGAAGTAATATCTAATAAAAAAAAATTACCTGTATGATTGTTTATGCACGAATGGCAAGTGTTTTAATATCTGTCGTTTTATTAAGCTATTTGAGTATTAGAAGTCAATGTATGAAAAAGTCAGTTTATGTAAAATGTGAATTTTTTTATGGGTATGCGCGAAGGCTTTTAACAATGCTTAACTCTATTTTTTTATACTTCTAATGAACTCAAGGTCATTACTCATTTTGTACGTTTAGTTAATCAATCACATACAATATGTCGTGACCATTTACGTAGTTGGATTTGATATTAGGGCGATAGAGATTCTACATTGTGTCCAGGCGGTGTTTGATTAGTGGGACCTATACCCTTCCGCAGACACAAACAAAACATTTTTAATTCGTCTAGCCTATTCAATATGAAAATGTTATCATAGATCTAAATAAAATATTTCATACAATGCGCTTCGTGCCTCGTTATTCCCAATGATATTTATGCGGTTTTTAAACGTACAGTCCGAGAGATATTGGTTGCATAGATTGTTTAAAGTACCGCAGCCAAAATTACGGCGCCGGTATGCGGAGATGAAACGCCGGAGATAAGTTAAAAACCGCAGTCACTCGAGCGGGTCCGCAGCGAGCTCGCTTTAATTATGTTTTACAATCTTCACACGTATCTAGTTCCGTTGCAACGTGCACAAATGCATCACGATCTCACAATTCGCGATTTAATTACCTATGTATTCGTAACTATATCATATTTGCCAAAATTTATAATTTTAACGTAGTCTGTTACATTTCACGCTCGCTTGTCTAACGGGAGTGCGTTATTAGCCACTTATGTAGGTTTACAGTTAGAATGCTAATGTTCGCAGTTCTTAATATCTTTCGCGCCGATGTTCGACTCCATCCGCGGCGGGAATCGCATATCTTTAGATTACCTTAGTCACCGCGTTGTAATATGTGTCAGGAGGCGTCGGGAATGGAAAGTGCATATAAATAGTGTGCGCATCGCTTCCAGCGGGACTCGTTATGTAACTGGGGGCTCGTAAACAAATGCAGCGTCGAGTGGTGCACGGTGCATGCCTCGGATTGCACTTGTCTCTCTGTCTTGCATAATTAGGGCGGGCCGCGCATCCGGCGCCTCCGCACCACCGCACGTGACTTCGCCACATTCATTATCGCACATTTTCCTACAGAACATCTGGAACGTTTAATGTTAGCTTCACCTATACATTTATGTTGTGATGTCCGTTTGTGAAAAAAATGATGACAAACATTACGTTTTAATACATGTATGAAGAGAGTGATGAATAGATTTACCACGTCAAGTCGTAAGGATAAAGATATTTGGCACTCGGTGCTCTCTGCCTACCCCGTAAGAGACCCAGAGTGGAGACATATACAATAATTTCCTATTTGGAAAAAACATTATCAACTTTTCCAATGACGTTATTGGAAACCAATACGTCCTCGTATCGAAGATCTCAATACGATGCAACATTGTTAAAGTGCATGAATGTATGGACGAAATTGGGACAAGGAGATATGCACATCAAAACCAATGACAATATATATTAAACAAAATTAGACATCAGAACTGATATTTATTCAGACATTTATTATTTATTTCTCCAATGAAACTGTTCAATATTAATCACAATATTATAAGCAAAATAACAACATTATTACTGTCATATAATCACGCTAGGTTCCTTACGGATCAAGTAGCGAGCACAGCGCTATATATCTCCATCCTCACAGAGAGTTGTTTTTTCTACATTCAGCGTTTTCCTCAAACGCAGGTAACAATAATTCAATATTATGATGAACGCATTTATAAACGAGCAGCATAAGAAGGTTGTTCACGTGGTATCGATCACGGCGATACTGCAGCAGGTGGCCGCGAGCGTCACCAGCGCTATCAGGTCCGCTGATCGCACTGACCACTTGAATACTAATAACCATTGTCGATGTTTTGTTTGAGAGTTACCTTTTTAAAATACATTTTATGTTCAAGTAAATAAATGCTTAGATAAATACATATTATAGTTCAAGGGAATATAATATCGCATAATAATTTATAAGGAATTATTGTGTATATAATTATATCTAAAATTTATTTGGCTTGTTTATTTGGCTTTATTTTATTTGGCTTGTTTGGAAGTTTATTTCGTTAAACGAAACAGTTGTAAGAATGCATTGGACACTGCTCTCGGTGGTCTGCACCAACCCCAAAGTCAGGGGCGTAATGATAAACAAAGTAGTTTGCATTGACTTATAAATACGCCTAAAGCCAATGATTATGTATTATGAAGTTCGAGGGTCGTGATAAACAAACACAATAACAGGGATTAACATAATACGCAAGCATTGAACGAGAACAGATTTTTAGGAAAAACGATGAGATTTAATCTCTCGCGTCTTAGTATATATGTCACGTCCCAGAAATAGTGTGTGAATAGGGTTTCACAAATGTTAGGCGATGTCGGCCCTATAATAAAAGTCGCCATTTCCACCGAGAGAATGATTCTATTTACATGAAACGCGTTGGCGTGGTTTCGTCGCTGGGCGGTCGCGGCGCTACGGTGGCTCTGTCGCGCACAACAACGGCCTGTTTGTTTTGAACATCGCCAACGTGTATTTACTATTCCGAGAAGATGGACGCGTAATGAATCCTTTATATCGTTCGAAGAAAATACAATGTTTGCACGCTATCGTTGTGTTTTTAATGGCACTGTGTAAATTTTCCGGTGAAGCATTCCACCAAGCTCTCAGTCAACAACAACTGTCTGTTTCAGTCCAATACCAGATATAGGCCTGCCCTAATAAAGAGTTTTTGCCCATAATCTCTACGTTGGACATGCTGGTTGCGAATCGCAGAGCATAGCTTCTCACATCCGTTACATTGCTGCCCGCTGCGGCTCGGGTATTCAGCTGTGGTAAGGTTGCCTTGGGTGCTGAAGAGGGAGTTTGGAACGTCTTACAACCCACACTTCACGAATTCTTACTCTTCTGTGCTTAGTTGCTAATGCGGGATGCAATTAGTATGAAACAGCATTTCCGTAGGGTCGCAATTGGCTATAACTTCACCTGTCGGTACGTGGGATGTAGCCTAGGATCTAGCACGCGTATCTAGAAAGCGCTTCTTTGCGCTTGTTTTGAACGATTCCAAATTGTACGAATGGGGGAAAATTTTAATCATCAGTGAGTGTTACCAAGTTATTTTTTTATGTGATTTCACGAGACCTAAAGCATGAAGTCTTGTTGCATTATTATTGTTATTTTAACAAACCCGGTATTAACAATCCACTTAATGATCCTGATACATTTATTATAATAAATGTATTTTGTCTTTTTTAATATCGAGAAGGTTACAATCATTAAAAGAGAATAGAATTATGACTTAATATAAAATATTCACCGTTCTCGAAATTAAAAAAACATCGCAGTCGTTAATAGTTTGGAAACATGTTCTCGCATAAAAGTGTAGTGAGTTTTTTATATGTTCCCTATTTTATACTTTTGATAGTTATTACTATGAACGTTGTTCCCACAAGTTGTTGGGAGACATTATTCGACAGTTTATGGGTGGCAGTTAAATATACCCGTCTCGGTTTGTCGTCACAAATAGAATTTTGGCACTGACTGTCTGCGATTGTGTAATTCATATGTAAACCACTAGTAGAATTTAAACTATGTATTTTTGATTGTATGTGTTAATGAGATGTTTGTTTATACGGTATATTTTTTGTCAACCCTTATTCCATGGGACATATAATCGGTGAAAAGTATGAGTACTACACTTCTGTGCCTACCCCTACAAGGATATTCATTCGTGATGTTTTTGTTATTGTTTATATGTACAGACGTCAATTTACACATAAGAGAGCAACAACGAAATTGCTGGTAAAGTAATCGCCATTGCCGAAATCGATCGGACAATTGCACATGATTATTATTATGCTATAAAGCCAGGTTCCTTGTGGTGTAAGCAGAGAGCACCGAGTAAAAAATATCTCTATCCTTGCAAACCTGACGTGCTTCTACATTTGGCACTCTCTTCTTACATTCTGTATTGCTGTTTTACAACATTTGTTTTTTCTATTTTAACATCTATTGAATTTATGCTGTACAATTTCTCTCATATGTGCTCATCGTCAAGTCTTTATTATTATGGCTTTGAGTTGCCCAGTGCAGTGCAGTTTTTTTAGGTTGCACGACACTTCGTAAATTTCAACGTAAAAGTATGTCTACTGTGCTTTTGAAAAGTAATATTTCTTGTTTTATTGTAAACTGTGTCAAGTTTAATAATATTTGTTAATATGGCTTTATGCTACTTAAAATTTAAGAATATCGACACATTTGAGACTTATCTTAGGTATCAATATTTCCATTTGAAATTTATAGAGATTTGGCACCATAGAGGTATTATCAATAGAGTAAGGAAGACATACGGCTGCCTGTAAGCGGCAACGCCCGACGGTTAGAAAGAGAAAAACGATTGCTATACCCTATCTATCTTTCTATCTCACTACTGACGCATGCGCAGCAAAAGAACACCTTGTTTTTCAAATAATGAATTCATGCTAGTACTACCTGTGCCTGCGCGAGTAGAAAGAGACATATAGGTAACCTCATTAGCTGTCGCTTTTTGTCCATGGATACATTTCAGGCCTGCTCCCCTACTCTACGTTTTAGAACTCTATGTTTTGCAC
>DWJK01003216.1:0-13425 GCA_018248815.1 Croniades pieria auraria
GCTCACCACCTATTCCATAGTGGGACGTAAACGTAACTGGTGAAACGTGGGAGTGTTCTACACTCCTCTGCCTACCTTTTCGGGGATAACAGGCGTGATGTTACGTTTTTTTACAATCTTTTTATTGTATTGTAAGAGTAATATTTTAATATAAATTATTAAAAACACTACAATTTTTTGTACGAATGCATTTTTGCAGATAATTTTATAACCGATGGGTATAACAGACTTACTGTGCGCTATCGATTCCGACTGAGTAATGTTGCTTGGTTTCAATGATATGTATTTTGTAAACTATGGCTGGCCAAGGCACAGCCGCAATGGGTAATTCTGTGACATTTAAATGCGACACGAATAATCATAATGTAACAACATTGGCTGAAACTAATTTCTGTTAGGGTCGCATTTAAAGACGACCATTTTAAGAAGACGCATTTAAAGAAGACGAAATACATTCGAAAGACGTTTAAATATTTCTATATTTAAAATGCCATTTTCGTAAATCAATCTTTGGTATTCACAAAGCCTCTGTTTGTATTTATAATTTTACATAAATCTACGATTTAACGACCCTAAAATATAGTAAACGTGAAAAAAATGTAACATCACGTCTGTAATCCCTGAAACGGTAGGAAGAGGAGTGTAGTACATTCCCACTACACTAGTTACGTTTAAGTCCCACGGAATAGATGGTGAGCCCATTGTCATAATACACCGGGCACAGATCCAGACTCACTACTAGAAATTCTAAAATAGAAAAATCCACTAGTACCCTACCCGGACTTCGAACCCAGGTCCTCCCGGGAGATCGGCAGTCATGCTTGTATCAGTTACCAAACGAGGCAGTTTTAAAAATACTTAAATTAAAATGTAATAATTTACGTATAATCTTTAGTCGCCTGGAATAAGTCTACAATTCCGTCCATTGTTACAACAAGTTCCTTGTTTTGAATGACTTCACTTATCAAACAGTGGTATCCAGTCTCCTCAACAGATGTTAAATAATAATTTAAATAAATGTTTTTAAATATGATATGGGACATATGTCAAAGGGCAAACTGAATGACGTTTTCACTTGTCAATGGTAAGGACAATTTAATATATTATAATAGGTAAGCTCTACCTATACCCTTATATAATATAACTTTATAGCATTAAAATTTGAGACATTTTGAAAATAATAATATTAAAAATAAAAAAAAAAACAATATTTACAAATATTAAGTTTATTTAAAATGTCCTTGCGAGATATGGTTCCCAAAACACTGGCAACATTACCTCGCTGAATTTTAAGGCTAAGCCTCTGTGCGAAGTAACCGCCAGCCCTTTGGTCCCCGGAGAAATAAATAATTAATAATAATTACCTAATTATATAGATATATATTTAATTGTGTATATGTTATTTACATGTATGATTGCCATACCACAAAATTTCCTCAGGCCTGCTTTGTGATCAGATGGCTGTATTTGGAGATAGCCCAAGACATTATTCTCATTTCAATTTCAATTTCATTCTCAATTAAATGTCATTTATATAAACGAAAAAACCTGATATACCTACTTTTTCTGCATTCGTAACTCTATTCATATCCACACCGCTTCTGGATGTTTCTGTCTTCTATCTTGGCCTACTTCGTCACGATAAGTCAGTCTTGATCCCTCGACTCATCCATCCACATCTTTGTTATAAAGTAATATGAAAAACAAAAATTTACCTGCGATTGGATTTATGCCACAATCAATCACGACTGCTCCCGGCTTGATCCAGGATCCACGGACCATTTCTGCCCTTCCTATGGCTACCACCAGGATGTCGGCTGTTTTCGTCTGGATTTGTCAATAATAATAAACTCATTGTCAATTGTTTTGTCAAAACTATATCTATCCAATTGTAAGATTTGTAATATGAGCAAAAAGGATACTATAATACAGACTCTCTTCGAGTCTACTTTGATCTCAGGTGGTCTTGTGTGATCTCCCAAGATATTTATTTATTTTTCATGTATGTTTAAAATGCAAATAAAACAGATGACAAGGCTTAAGTGTTTTAGTAATTTAACTGTTTTATTTAGGTTGGCGCCTTGAGTTAATAGACTCGAGCCATTGCAACCAAACGTATAAATAATTACGGACTAAATGCATAACGCTTTGACTTAATCACCTACTCAGATCATCATCGTCATCGCCATCAGCCTATCTCAGTCCACTGCTGGACATAGGCCTCCCCTAATGAGCGCCATCGCGCCAAATATTTAATTGTTATTCGAACAACGCTTTTTATTAAAATTTAGTCTAACTAATTAATTTGAATTACTTTCAAAACAATGCATATGGATTCTTATTACTAATTCTACATGTGAACATTTTCTAAATTGTAAGCAGACGTGCACAAAACTAGAACATCGAAAAAGACTAACTTCCTTATTAAATTTTAAAGTCAGGTCTTTAAGAGCAAACTTACAATTTCACTCAGATTCTTGGTCTTCGAGTGGCACACTGTGACGGTGGCATGCTCCCACTTCAGCAGTTCAGCGACTGGTGTACCGACGATCCTGCTGCGACCGAGCACCACGGCGTTCTTGCCAGCGATGGAGACTCCCGTTTTCTTGATCAGCTCGATACAGCCCGCAGGTGTACAGGGCACGAAGCCGGACAAGTCTCCCAGTGACACCCTGCCCTCGTTCATGGTGTTCAAGCTGGGGAGAGAAACATAATGTTATATATGTACTTTCCATAGTTAATACTTTCTTATTAGGACCAACATTTTAAAATAAAGTTAATATTTGGTTTCTATAAATTTTTCTTGAATTTCCGTTCTACATTGTGCAAATATGCTTTACGAATAAACATCAACTTTGTAAATTAATTCTTAACGACTGCTTAACATGGATCCTAAGTGTTAACAGATTCTACCATGACGGACTCTAAAATTTCCATTCATTCTGGAGAATTACGATTCTTGTGTCAGCATACCCGTCAACGTCCTTGTCGCAGGACACAGCGTCAGTGATGGCGTGGGCGTCGATGGTGTGCGTGGAGTCCAACGGCATTTGGACTATAATACCATGCACCGATGGCGACTCGTTTAAGGTGATTAGCTTCGCAAGCAACTGGAAAACAATGTTGTGGTATAAAAATAAGACTGGTATACGTTGACATGTGAAATATGTCTTCACTGTAGTTTAGATTTCACCAGAGCGTTAAGGAAATGGACAATAATGAGGTATGTTAGCTATACGAAATGTCAAGCAACAATATCAAAGTTCCTGTTAGGTATACGATTAAACCACAGAAACTGGCGAAGAGATGGTGCCTAAAAGGTAATCCAACCTCCGATTTACCATTTTTAGGATATTTTCATAAAACGATATGTTTTATTTATTGGCGGATATAAACGAAATCTTAATTATACTAGGCGGTCTGCTATCGGAAGCAAAACAGTGATCAAATTACTGAAAACGTAACATCACGCCTGTAAGCTCTAAAGAGGTAGGCCGAGGAGTGTAGTACACTCCCACGTTTCACCAGTGACGTTTACGTCGCATTGAATAGGTGGTGAACCTATTGTCATAGACTGAGCACAGATCCAGAGTCCAAGAAATTACTAGAAATTCTAAATTAGAAAAGCCCAAAAGTATCCGGCTAGGGATTTGAATTCAGGATCTCCCGATCGGTAGTCGCGCATGCAACCACTCGACCGAGGTAGTCAAATTACTGATATGAACTTGTTAAAGTCCAACCAAGAAACAATGTTTTAACAACTTTTCAAAGCAGACAGGTAACGCACTTGGGCATCGTATTAAAAACTTTGCTGACTTTAGACGGTACTTAGGTTTGGTATTACCTGTAAAACCACTTTCACGACGTTTGGAAACCGAAAAAACTATAAGGTGTTTAAACATGTCTACTTAGAAAGACTTTATAGGTATAAAAACTTGTTGCCGATTAAGGAAATATTATTTCAAATACAACATTTATTACGCTTTGCTATTTCTATAGAATATAAATTTACAGTAACAAATATAACATTACTTAATAGAGTTGTTTTGTTGCATAATTCTTAACTGCCAACGGGTCAAGATACTGACTGCGTCTTATCACCGAGACAGAGGGCAGAGACTTGACAAACAGTAGCCATATTTTCTGCCTGTCAGCGGTATAAGTACGGTTATATTTAAGTGACCAGACGATTTTGTTTTGGTTAAATTTTGTTTAACGTTTCTTGACGAACTTTATTGCAATATTTATAGCAGGATAGTAAACATAAAAAAACAATTAAATATATATAACGCTGTATATATATATAAAAATGTATTTAACATTAATGTATACATAAAAAAGTTGTTTATGTGCCAAGTGAATCGATTATTCCCGTGAATAAATCTTACAGGCAATTTGCTAATAATGATGTAGTTTTTTTTTATCTTATCATGGGTTAGCGTTTCGCCGCGATCTAGCCAAAAATACTCAAAAAATTCCTATTCACTTTTGTTTCGATGAGTTTTAGTTAACATATCGCTAGAAACAGATGTAATTCTTCTAGATTGATCTGTAGCATTTCTCAAAAGCAGCACTTACTTCTGTCTGAGTACAGTCCCTTGGCAGTTGGATGTGCTCGGCGAGGATGCCGATGTTCTCCGCTGCCTTCAACTTCATGCGGATGTACACGTTGGAGTCCTCCCGCCCGCCCACCTGCACGATCGCCAGCCGCGGCTGGAACTTGGCGGACAGCCCACGCAGCTCCGCCACTTGCTTGCGCAGTTCATTTTCGATGGATCTGAAGTGCAATTATTGAAAAAATACAATCAATCCCAGATTCCTTATGGGGTATGCAAGGAGCACCGAGTACCAAATTGTCCTATACTTATGGATCAGACGAGCTTTAAAATGTTATCAATGCTCAATAAATAAATTAAGGGATTAGGAGTAGCTAGGGAGAGGTGTACACCGTAATGTTAAGCCAGGTAGACAATTGCATCTGCTATTTAAAAAAAGAGATGACAGTTGACGTCACAAAAGCAATGAATCCATATGTAGATCGCGAAAAGATAGTACTGATTTTACAGTCAAATTTTGTAAACACCCTATTAGCAGTGTTCCTTTAATGACAACAGTTTTTTCAGTGCAGATACATACAAAATAAATTTTACTGATTGTCACAATTTTTAAACTCTGTTTGACAGTTTGTCAGATAAAATATAAGTATTTTTATCAACAATGCAATCACAGAAAATTATTAAAATATGCGAATTAAAAAAATTGTCAACAAATGTCAAAAAAAAACAAAAATACCGAGCTATTTCGAGACCGGATATTTTCTCTGCCACCATTTTGATACACGTCGACTCTTCGCACAGCCGATCTAAAGCCCAATGAAATAGGTTTCTACAATTGATGGTACATCAGGAGATGTCTTGACCCCTGATAAACTTTGGCAAGCTGATGACGACTTATCATATTTGTTTGGCGATTTTACAAGGCAGTATATACACTGCAATATCTGAAAATCTAAATCTGCCCCTATAGATGTCAACAGTAGGTTCTCATTTATGGCTCATCGCTTATCGCCCATCGCTCGTAGTTTTTCTCACGTCTTATTCAACAAGCGGTAAGTTCCAAGTCTTACATTTTATGTTTCTATATTCTACCTCGATTTATTTAAAACATACCTATTACTTACTTGAGTTACAGATTCATATTAAAAAAAATATCTAACATTTTTTAAAATGAATCCAATCGGTTTTTACATTTTTTTTTATTTCTGCGCTGTGCTGAACACGTGGTTAAAATTTTCACATAAAAAATTTAAAAAATTTAAGGAATTCCGTAACGAATCGTATTGATAAGAAAGTTGATGATCATGTTGAAATTAAAATACACATGAAACATTTGTATAATGTATAATAAGAATCACATCTGTATAATGAATAATAAGAACTGGCTAGATGGTTTGTAGACACGAAAATGAAACTAGATCTTAACACAAAAAGAGTTCCTCTCAAAGGTAGATAGCATTTATAATCAATATTTTGGTTTATTTAATTTGGTTAAAAATTATTTTAAAGAATTTAAAGTCATAATCACCATTTCCCCTTTTATTGTCCCTCTATTGGGAACAAATCTCTCACATTGAGAAGGATGCGGCTATAATCTGTCACCCTGGCTAAGCGCGGGTTGCCAGATATACGCACCTTAGGGTAGTTTTGAAGAACTGTAAAGTATGCACATTTCCTCACAATATTTCCTTCACCGTCAGCAAGTAATATTTATTTTTGAACACAGCTTCAACCTCAAAGGAATACTTAAATGTTTGAGGCAAATTTTCCCATTTTAATATTAATTTTAAATCTTACCGTCTACATTCTTCTGAAAACCGCCGAATGGAATTAAAAACAAATCTTCGGACAGAATAGAACATGTTATCTCCACAACTGTTGTCTTCCATATAGAGCAATAGATGTCAGTAGTTGAGGAAACAAAATTAAAACCGATTGTTAATCGTATTCTTGGCATGTGTGTGCATTTTTATAAAAATATCCTTATTTTATTCATATATGACATAACATTTTAGTTATTTTATAAGTAATTATATTTTCTTAGTTCTCATAAAAACTATTAATGTCCACAACTAGGTATAAGAGACGGTGCCTTGAATGTTTTATCACTAAGAATATTATAAGCGATACTTTTTTATCATGTTGTACGGTTAAAACTAGTGTTCTAAAATTAAACATCAATTGCTGCAACGATGATGACAAACGTTGTGATAAAACTTCCAAACGGTCATCTTAAAGTTCTGCATAATGATCTCTAAGCCATGTGAAGATTGCCAGCGCTTGGCCAGCGTGGCAGGCTACTTTCTACCCTTCTCATTCTGAGAGGCGACTCCCGTCCAACAGCGCAACGATACAAGGGTTAAAAGTGATAAAGATAAATAATATTATAGTCATACGTATCAGATTCTTATATACCAATTAATTAATTAGAGATAACAAGCACTATTTCATAAATACTTAACTCTAATTATGTCTATCGATCTCTATGTTCTAAATGTATTAAATCGATTTCTCATACGCGTGACCTACTAATTAATTCTGCTGCTCTTTACTGCCGTGCCCTCACTGCTGTACTAAAGAATGTTTATTCATTATAGTTCATTCTTATTAAATTAAGAGACACATCTATCGGTATTTATGTTCATATCTTCGTAACAATTGTGATCTACAAAGTATTTCCGGTAGTGTATGATCATTACATATTGATAGTGTAGAAGCGTAAAATTTTCCGGAAACGGTTTAAAATGTTCCGGAAACAGTTTAAAATGTTCCGGAAACGGTTTAAAATGTTCCAGAAACAGTTTAAAATGTTCCGGAAACAGTTTTAAATGTTCCGAAAACGGTTTATAATATAATGTACAATTGTTAAATTTTATTGTCTATGAGACAAATATCTCGTACTGAATGCCAACGTACAAAAAGCTAAGATAACCCTATCTGTTTGTTCATTATGACAATGTCATAATAGTCAATTATGAGATACATTATGATAACTATCTATAGGGTTTAAACAATAATTAGTTATCAAAAAAACAATGTTATCGGGACAACTGTGCAAAATATTTTAGATATATGTATATAAATAATGTTATTGGAACGATCTGTAATACTAAGCTTTTAACAAAATAACACGTGATAGAACAATTTGCAATATACCTTAGCCGCAATTTTCAATATACATACCTTCCCTACTTAGCCGCAAGTCTGCAATATACCTTCCCCACTTAGCCGCAAGTCTTTCGCACCTAAATGCGTACTAACCTACTCACTCACCATATGTCTTGTTATTTAGATATTATTGTTCATATGTATATTGTTATATTCTATTTTTCGTTACGTATATGGGCGTTACTATCTTTTTTATTTTTTCCGTGTTATTTCTATCATTTTTGCTAGTAATGTATGTACATTTTACTACGAATAATGCTTTGTTCCAAAGCGTTATTCTCGTAAAGTTTTTTATTATTGGAGTAAGATTAAGTAACTGATTTTCGCTTAGACGGAAATTAAGTATAACTATATTTCAAGGTATTTTGCTGATAATACCTACCGTGCATCGCCAACTCATAGCGTAAATAACAACAAACATTGCTAGGCTAGCTGGGTAGCGTAGACATTTCTACCTGCTGGTAAAATGTCACCGTTTGGTATGATGTCCTTGATGTGAAGCCTACATTTGCGGACGGACAAAGTGGAAGCTTTGCAATTTCGAAAAAGGTGACAATTGTGGTCAGAAGATTCAATATCAATACAATATTTAGTGGCAGTCTATTGTTAGGCATTTACTAAATAAGTCTCAATAGAAAAAAACCATATTGTTAAAGAGACCATTACGCGTCCCCGATATAAATCCACTTCAACAAAAACTAACTGTAAGATAATAGATAATCATCTTATTAGCTCTTTTGCACACCGTAACGAATATCAGAAAACTAACATTAATTATCTGTTGTAATGTCACAAAAAAGCGCTGAATAGATAATAATCGTAATAGAATTTCATCGTACAAACAGACAAAACTGAATTAATATTTTATTTGTAGGTAGGTGTTAAAACTGCAAATAAATGAGTAATTTGTTATTTAAATTATTCTGCTTTACGCAAACCACGTTATATACCTACTCGCGAATTTTAGGTAACAGCAAATTGTTATAATATTTACCTATATTATAAATAAGCAAACTGTCACTATTCCAACAATACTATTAAAACAATTATTTCTGAAATATTAAAAATACTTATAATTACAAAAGTATCAGCTCCAAATCCTCTTGTGTTTTCCACATGATTTTTTCAAATTAATTATTCAACAACACCTTCGAATTTTAAAATAATAACACTGAGTTTTCGTTGGAGCCGGCCGGTCAGCGACTGGCGAATTTGTTGATGAATGCCACTTGTAAACTTGTTAGACCAGTCGATCTAACTACTGCCGGATTTGACTGTGTAAATACAATATTTTAGTCTCAAATATCACATGCAATCAATGCGTATCACACCTGTGTTCACACAAGAGTTATTTCGTAATGAATTAACTACGCAATACAACAGTCAAAGTTACTTATTAATATTGTAACGGCTGCATGACTCGTATTTTGTATTCAAGACTGTTGCCGAACTGTCCGTTGTTTTTAAAGTACCTAAGTTATTTATAGCTATGTATGTGTTACCCAGTCGATCACTTACCTTCAAATTATTACCTTAAAATTATTTTAAATTACTTGTGCTAATAATAACATCACTTACAATTTACAGAATTTAAATTTATACTAAATATGAATATATTAATAAAATGTAGACTCTAGAAATATAATTGTAACACTTTCATTTTACCTTTGGAAAGGAAAAAAAATATTCATGTACCTACTAGGAATAATAAAAATCCTCGCAAAAATGGGTTAGTCAAAGTTAAAGATAAGAGCCCAAAAAGCGGCAACTCACTGCTAAATATTCGAAAATCGATTTAGCGATTATTTATTTAAGGGGGAAAATAATAATGCCTCAATAATAATTACCGATTAAACCAATAGAACAGTCCCCAAAAAATAACTAATAGGTAACAGGGTACATTTTGACACAGGTTGGTACTGCTTAATTAGTTATTCATTTTCCCGCCAAATAAAGGTCGCTAAAAACGGAGTTATGATATTATTTTCTTAATTAATTGATTTATTATAAAGAACAAAAAATATATATATTTATTATTTTTTTTACACTATAACAAGCCATGCAAAAGGCGAACTTAAAGTTTAGTAGCTTTCTCCACCAGTCCACCCTTTTGTATATTGTACTGTCATATTATATAATTGCAAACTGCTACAGACAGCTACTATCTATATTATTCACGAAGTGCGATAGTTCCCTCACTGTCTCTTACTGTTTTAATCTAAAACGCACATTTTTTATAAAACACCCCAAAGCGAAAAGCTGAATTCTATGTCATTAGGCTATCACAACTATTATTATATTATCACATTTAGGTCAAATCCCTTACGGAATAGGCAGTATGTACCAAGTGCCAAATATATCTATTCTGATAGACTTTACTGTCCCAATCGCGGTTCTAGTTTAATCTATTTGGTTAGAGAGTATGGGTATCCCTAGGTACTTGCGTCTATCTACATTGGCATTGTATATATTGTTGTCACTCTTTCAATTGCTATTCATACTACATTTCCGAACCAACTGAGTATGCCTTTGTATTTTAAAGATCGTCCGCGAGTGTCACGCTGTATATGCGGCGGAGTGACCTCAGCTTGACCACATTTGTCCTACTTTTATCATCTTTCTTACGTCCTCTCTCGCTTCCGTATAGTAGTATTGGGAAATTGTGTATAGCCTATAGAACTCGCTGGGAGCTGTTGGCAACTCAGCTTACCCAACGCTCGAACGTATGTACATATATTCTAAAAAAGTTCTATTTCCTTTGTATTAAAATCATATCATTAGCAAAATAAGAAAGGAATATTAGGAAGATATGGAAATAAAAACCAGTTTTAACATAATTTTAATGTCACATAACATTTTACTGAACAGTAATCACATGAATCTTAATGATAATTAGCATCCCAAATATTCAAGTCCTATCCTTAAACTAAGATGTACTTGGAAAATAGTTACTACTGTTGAACTGGATGTAGAAGATTTAAGTAACTAAGAGTTAAATCAAAGCAAAATTATTAAAAAGTCACAACAAAAAAAATTGCTCTGAAGCATATATTTGTTTATTGTATTTATGGATATCACATGAGGCAGTACTGGCACAGTCAATAACAAGTAACCTATTATACTTTAAGTAAAAGAAATTACTTACATAGTTTACTAATTCACTTAACATATAATCCGAGTACAACCCGCAGAAATCAACTTGGCACTCCATACCTCACTATGTCATAATAGCGAGGTGCCTAGTTAACTTGTGCGGGTTATATTGTGTCACTTAACAAATAATCGCTGGGTATAACAAATGGTAATAGATCTCTTGTCTTAGGATTGAAAGATGCGGAAATCTTCTTCCTTCTCTTTGTGACCGTTGGATTGCAGATGGATTCGCATTACGTTCATAGACATAGGCGGAGTGTCGCACAGCTTGCATGGGCGCTGTACGTCCGAAGACGTCCTGTAAACGACAGAATTTTTAAATTCCTCATTGTTTCGCTGGAAATTACTTATATTTACTACTTGAAGTGATTTCACTGCAGAAATCAAAATATTTATGTACAGAAATATAATGTTGGACATTCACACGATAGATTTGATGGTTTTGACAGATGTCACTACATTGTCATATTTCACATTATGTCATGTACGACATTAGATGGAGTCATTTTGTAAAACTGAGTTGATTACGTCACTGAAAAGTAGATCAAAGTAGATATAGAGATATTATATGTATATAGAGTAGGGGAGCCAGACTAAAATGTATCCATCGAAAAAAAAAGAGACAGCAAACGAGGTTTCCTATCTGTCTCCTACTCGGGCACGCACAGGTAGCGCTAGCGTGAGTTCATTATTTAAGAAACAAACTGTTCTTTTGCTGCGCACGTGTGAGAAATGATATAGAGAGAGATAGTAGATAGGGCTATGGCGATCGTTTGTCTCTTTCTAACCGTCGCACATTGGCGCTTACAGGCAGCCATATGTCTTCCCTACTCTATATATAATATCCCTATGTATTAGCGGCAGTGGACTGGTCTCATCCGTTGTAGAATCGATATCTATCAAAGGAGACATGTTCTGATTGATGACGACGTCTTGGCAAACGGTAGGTAGCGGCTGGATGCAAAAGGCTAAAGATTGAGCTCGGTGTCGGTAAGACGGCTGCTGTGACACAGGCTGAGGATGATGATGAAGTAGACTCTGTTCATAACAGCGAGATTAATGATTTTGTTTAGGTTAAAGGGTAATAACCTTGTAAGTAAATGATATCAATCTGCAACCTGCATATCCAACATGGGGACCATGGACAAATGCTCTTTTGTGAAAGATCGCAGATAGCGCTCTTTAGGAGAAATCTATGTCTATTGCCATTGAAACAGACTGATGATAATTTAGGGTTGGGTTACGTCCAGTGAGACAAGCAAGCCGAGGAGTACCTGGCGGCGAGCAGCTTGAGGTCGTCGGTGTCCCGCTTGAGCTGCAGCAGGCGATCGCGCGGCGGCGCGCGTAGCTCCAGCGGCGCGTGCAGCGGGAACAGTTGCGCGCGCAGCAGCATGTCGGGCACACTGATCTCCAGCAGCTCATGCTCCGGTACCGAGCGCCACTCCCACGCGCTCTCCACCCACACAGCCTCGCGGTGCTTGCGCCGCTTCAGCAGCAACCTGCACACGATCCCAGCCCTCGCACACTGACCAGAACATTCCAGGATATTTCGTTCATCCTTATCCTTGTTTATTGGCTCAAGTTGTACCGAATATAGCCACGAATTGTAACTATAGTTGAGCCATTACAAACGTGCGAACGATGTCATAAATCATTTTTATCAGATCTCTCATTCACACTTATAGGCATATCGGAACTCTCGCTCGCACTTCTAGTGTGGTGTGTAACAACAAATAAGGGATTTGTCGATAGTCAATAGCAGGTAATCAAGGAAAGGTTAAGGAAATAATTCTCTTGGTGTAGGTGGATGGTCAGATTGAAATATTTTTTTCTTGACTTTGTCTATAGTTCTCGTACTAAATCCACAAAGAAGCGCCGTAATATCTCGTGGTTCATTTAAATTTAGAGAAGACATTTTTACCGGGTTCCTTTTCAATTCATTAAACACTGTCAACACATTATGAATAACCGTACGAGTTTGGGCGTTAACATCGCCCTTTAATTGTAACAAAGTTAAGTTGGAAAATAATGCGTCCATGGTTCGCTTATGATTGTCTTATGACAACTATAGTCGGTATAATATTAGACGTAAACTTTGACTTTTGTCATCACAGTGACAAAGAGATGTAATAAAATAATCGATTAAGCTATGAAAGCAATTTTTAGAATAAACAGATTTTAAGTAGTAAGGATGTCTTATTGATTATAAAATTAAATTAGGAAATCTAAAGACCGTAACATTTCGATATATTTACGAGGAATCCCCACTTTGTTACCTGCGTCCGAGCGGCAACCCTTTATCGATAACGAGTTGTGCGGCATAGTCACATTCCTTTGACGTAATGTTTTATGATTCAGTTCGCACGTTTGTAATGGCTCAACTAACTATAGTTATTAATTATATGGAGTGGTGAAAATTAATGTACTAACATTAATTTTCACCACTCCATAACCTTATTTTGAAATAAACAATTTTTTTTTAATCGACCCATTAACATTCCACTGTTGGAATATGAGTCTCCTCCCATATTGAGAGGGTTAAGGCCGT
>DWJK01003217.1:0-13423 GCA_018248815.1 Croniades pieria auraria
TTTAGCGTTTATGGCAATATTTAAAGAAGTTTTGCCGTTTTGGTCTAAAGTATCAAGTAGACTCCATTGTTGAATAACATTTTGATTATTTCACCAGTACCCTTTAAAGCAGCGTGATGAATTGATAACATCCAATCGTCACTATTAATATTGTCACCTCCGAAAATTAATATTTTTTATTATTTCTTTGTCATTGTTCACAATGGCATGATGTAATGGAGTAAGCCTCATTTCCCACTTCGCTCTCATCGAGTTAATAGTTCAACAACTTCGACATGTCCTTCGCCAATAGCGATATGAAATAGTAATCGCCATCTTTATTGGTCGCTTCTACACCTGCACCATTCTTTAGCAGGATGTTTAAATTAAATAATAATTTAAAAAACTAAATACTACGGTTTTATTAAAGATCTAACTAAAAAATAAATAATAAGTTAAAAAAAACTAAAAAACACGCTTTTATAAAAAATGTAACTAAAAACAAGAAAAAAATAATAGTTAAAATAACACTAAACAACACGCTTATGTGAAAAAATGAAGGAAAAACTAAAAAATATTTTTTTATAATTAAAATAAGAATAAAGTAAATAAAAATGTATTTAAATTGTAAAAAAAAAATTAGGAATATATTAAAAAAAATTAATAAATTTGAGTTCAGAATAGTATAAATAAAAATAAATGTATCGCAATGTAAAAAAAGCGTGGGGTGCATGATGACAATAGATCAATTAAAAAGCATTATTTGTTGATGTAGTCCCATCGATTTGCGAAGTTTTATTGATTGAAGAACTGAAGAGACTTTCTTTAAACAGCATTGAGATAGCATGAAACCTGATAAAGAACAGACTACTTAGAACGCTTTATTAACAAATCTATAAACGGAAATAAACGAAACAATGAAACAAGTTAACACAGAAATAACGGTAGTATGGGTATTATCAGTTTCTACAACAATTCGAAGTAAAACAGTGACTAAAAATGTGTATATCAATCAATTAATTAATAAACCGGGTGATCTACGTATATAAATCAAACGATAATGATATGTGTACCGTCGTACGCGCAGCACCCAACGACGACAGGATAGATTTAGACAACATTTTTGCGTTTCACTAATTTGGTACTCTTCCTTTATTGGTCTCTTTCAAAAAATATTTTATGGTATCTTCATTGACGGTTACGTTCTTAAAGCTGAAGAAGGTTTTTAGCGATGTTTTAAGATTAGCAAAGTATATTTCTGAATGCAATATTTTTGTTTTCATTTCTATACGTAAACAATGCAGACGAAGTCGCACTTACCAGATAGTATAATATTCCAACATGTGTTTTATACATTCACAAAAGGAACAGATGATAATATTCGTGTATACAGTTGTATACTAATGTAACTATCTGCATTCGTATGTTAATAAAATATGACAAATATCCTTCATATTTTCGTTTACAGTTAACTTACAATCAAAATCCATCCCCACTGGGCAGTCCGTAATTACTGTGCACAACATGATAGTTTACCTCCATTCAGCCCTTTAATAAAAGTCAAACCGTAGCCCCAATTTCAGTAAAATAAATTAACGAGAGCAATGTCAGAGAGCCACTACGCAAACTGGATTAATAAACTTAGTGACGTATCAAACAAAAATTTATTAGCGAGCGACCGGAATGATTCATTAAGCAGATTACGCTGGTGGCAACATGAAAATTGCCAATGAGAGAATAAAATTTCAATGACATCGACATCAGTATACAAAGTTACGAGCGGCGCGTAATTACAATGTGCTATACATATAAAGGCGCAATCTATCTTGATTATGTTCGGTTGTGCTCAGAATGTAGCAATAAATTTGATGTTAATCAGTAAGGTCAGATCGTTCGGTGGCCAATATCGTGGGAGGTACTTTGTGGAATCGGGGCTTCTGTTTTATCCTGTACGATCTCACGTGACTTCGCCGGGGGCTCAAGCGACAAATCCTTTGCCGGACTTCATTCGAATTTCCCTCTTCACATTTGGGAAAACATTGGGTTGTTCGCGTCCATACTGTGGAACGGCGTAAACTGTCAAAAGCACGTACAATGAGTGCATTGTGGGGATTTATAGACGTGCTGCTTATACCTCAGTTGATTGCATACTACGACCCTTTAACGGCACCAGACCGATGACTGAATATTTGATGACGTGCTGCCTGCATGTCCCTGTGTCTCCGAGCCATTGGAGATGTAAATGTTTGATCACTGAACCATATTGTAGAGCAATTTTGAAATTTAAAAAGAATAATATGATTTAGGGCTCATTTAATATGATTTTTTTAATCACAGATGAATTACTTCAACTTAACAAAATGGGAATAATCCACTGATCAATCTCATCATCATCAATATTGAGAGGTAGATTATTCTATGCAAGGATGGTTTGATATCAACATTTTCGAATAATTGGAATTACACAATATCCCGCAGTAGCATTATATTATTATTTGATGATATTTGTAGATAACACGAAATACATTTTAAAACCGAATAATTTTAGTTAACACGTGAAATCACCATTCTTTTAGTATTTCAAAAGGCAAATTTGAGTACACGTTAAAATGGTGTTTTACAGCTCAAGACGAGATGTTTCAACAAGCAAGTAGACGAACAATGATCATACTTGCGCCTGTTGTAAAATAAGAAGTTACTCGAGCATAAAGTACTCCCCCCCTCGCTCATTCAGTTTGACAAGATTTTGTACTGCCGTCACACTATGCAGCGACTAAAATTTGGGTTGGATAAAATATCCACACTCCATACTACTGCACGAGGAGTTAAATTGAAAAGACTTTACTAAGAAATGAATAGATACAGTTATCCTTCTGGTAAATATTAGATCCCTTTACACTGAACTTTCTATTCAGGCAAACGTATGAGTTAACAAGTATGATATTGTGTTTGCAAGATCATTTAGATATAAGATGCAAACAACGCACTTAAAAGACTTTGCAAAACTCGTCTCTATGTACGTCCTACATCGTCTCTATGTACCTCCTACATCGTCTCTATGTACGACCTACATCTATATGTACGTGTACTATATACGTTCTACGGCTCTATATACGTCTACTATATACTCGTCTCGTACCTAGCTAGGGGCAAAAAAGTCTTACTACTAGACGTCTATAAGCCTGAATTATATACTATATGACTAATGTGATTGAAGCCGATCTCCGACTTAGTTCATCTACGACTTTATTAGACTTCCTTTATGAAATATCCGGGTATTTGAGAATCTAAACATCAGCATGGCGAGTTACTATTCTCGGCTTTATCACATTTGCTAAGCCACGAGAGAGCTTTTTTGACAAGGACTTTGTTGATAAATGGCTTAAAATATTCCTTAACTATTGCAATCAGTCGAGAAAATCTTCCTCTTTATCATGACAGATGCTCCGAATGGATCAGACGGGTGGAGGCCTGATAGTGAATACGATATTTTTCACCAAAGTGTAGCCATAAATACAGCATCCAGCAGTAAATTAACCACAAGTGAGTAACGGCTTGCAACAAACGCCAACAGTAGTCTTAACTATTGGACCTGTGGAAAATGTATCCCGGAATATCTCTCGCCTGACTGCCTAGCCTGAGAGATATCGATTTTACTAATTTCTTTAACTTTCTTCCAACTACTAAATTCTTTAACTTTCTTTTACTTATTTTACTAAATTCTTTAACTTTCTTCCTTTCTTTCTTGATATTGATAGGTCTAATACTGTCGATGGACATTGACGTCACCAAGAAACTCCAAGCTAACTTACGCATCTTGAGCCATGTTGAGCCACGTCGTCTGCTTCTACATGGTAACCTGCCTAGTTATCCCCTCGACATCAAATTGTGCGGGATAGACATATAAATGAAGGATATATTGTAATGAACTGTCAAACAGCATCTTCAACGTATAACCGTAAGTCACGAGGACGTCAACAGCAAATCGTCAAATCAAGCAAATCAAGCGTCAAATTGTATTTGGAAAAGTGAATCGCATTTAAAATAAAGGCTGTTAAAGGTAATGAAAGAAACATACACACTACTTTATTTGCGACAATTTTCTTAGAAAAGATCTTGCCCGTAAATTATAAAAGAACTGATATTTATACGTTATCCCTCTAAGGAACCAACAGAACTAGCACGTTTATTAAAAGCATTAGAGTTCATGTAGAATAATTCCTTAAAAGCTTATTACTACAGTGAAAACATACTTAGGTACCTCATTCGTCTCAATCCTCTTAAATATATCTTTCTGTACTCGTATTGCAGAATGTGTGTACATTGAGTCGACTAATAACCGCTTAGGAGACAAAATTTTAGAAATTCTTCAAGCAAATATAATTTCATGTAACATTTTCACAAATTTTGAAACACGTTTTGATAATGGTGAATATTTACAGCAATATAAAATATACGACAATAACCATATGATTATGACAACCTTCAGAATATAGAATTTTAGTTAAAAATTGTGCATAATTGTTAAAATAAAAATCTTGAAATTAACCAATGTGCTTACAGTATGTACATGCCTTGCGGATCATTTTAAAGTACTCCTAGGTACACCATTATAGAAAAAGGTATTTTATCCTAAAAGTTAAGTGAAGTTAGAGGTTCCCAAAGTTACCATAGCAAAAATGTGAACCTTAGACACATGAAGCGCAAAGTCACTAAATCTAAGTCACTATACCATTATCAATAACCAGCTATCACTGTCATACTAAATGTATAACTGAAATTAAAGAAACACGAAAGTGGAACATTAACTCCCTAGTGTTCTTCCCATGGCATAAAAAACAAAGAGTTCAATCTCATAACTTTTTAATGACCTTGAAACTCTTTCTATAAGGGCGAACTTTAGTACCACTACAAAATAAAAAAATAGTGATAATAATCAACCCATTTACCATTCCACTGTTGGGATATGGTTCTCCTCTCATATTGAGAGGGTTAAGGCCATAGTCTGCGACACTGGTCAAGTGCGGGTCGACAGACTTCACGCATCTTAGATTTTTTTTTTTATATTAATTCTAAGGTGTGCAGGTTTCCTCACTATGTTTTTCTCCACCGTTAGCAAGTTAGAATCATTACAAAATATGGTTATCATAAAACTTCCCACATAATATAATAATAATTACTAATTCAATATCGACAAATATTTATGAACTGGTATTTTTAAATTTCAGTTACACATGTTCGCGTTTAATTTTAATTAATTTCAGTAAAATCAAATTACCAATTGATTGTTGTAATATTCTAAAGAGTTTCTCGGCAATCAATCGGTACATTCCACTACTTGTCACAAACACAGGCCAAGTACAGAGCACAGAACTACATAGACAGCTGTAATAAGGGCTTGTATTTAACCCTTTTGATAGACATTTTTGAACCATTCATAAAATCTCATATAGGGCTTTATGGTTATCATTCATGCATTGAGGCAACCGTTAGTTTTCTCATAATAATGACATGGAATCGTTAACAATGGCATGGAATATTTACATTTCTATATCTACGAATTATATAAAATAATATAATATCACCGGTATCTGAGTGTAATCTTTTATAATACGACTGATTATCAATTTTATCGTAATAACTAGATGCCATTTTCCTCGGAAGGTCACGGCAGAGGTGTATACTATACCCATGATTCACCAGTTCCTTTACGTCCCATCGTGGCGGAGGGGGTGAGTCCATTGCCATACACCGGGCATTAATCCAGACTCGAGCCACTACTAGAAATTTCACGGTAGAAAACCCAGCAGTACCCGACCTGGGGACCGAACCCAGGACCTCTAGATCAGCAATCGTGCTTGCACACCGTCGACAAACGCGGCAGTCGGTTATTAATTTATTGGGAATGATAATCATGTGTAATAAAATGAAAACATATTTGTCTTTTTATATTACCTTGTGTTAAACATTCTTGGTCTCTCCATTTCAGCAGGACATTCCCAACTTGCATTATAAATATTTTACGATAGCCATACATACGGATGCAAACATCGTCCTTGTCAAAATAAATAAACCGTACTGCGGCAAATATCGCTTAAACAAAACTTTTTTTACAAACCATAGACCCTTTGTTAATTTACGTATTAAATTACGTTTAAGCCTCTCGTCTCCCAACGAACATAACCAATGCAATAAAAAAATGGAAATACTCAAAGATACAACAATGTCAAAATATTGAAGACAGTTATTTCCATAGAATATTGGGCATCGACTTTATCATATCAGAAATGTAGTAAACGATTGTCAATTACAAATATATAAATAAAGATGATCGATTTTGTTACAGAACTTAGAAGACTGAAAGGAATGCATGTAATAAACACGAACCGATTCTCTACATTTTACTCCCTCACAATTATAATCTTTCACATCTCGCCTCTCTCCTCTCGTGAGCAGCAGGTCAGGGCCCTTAAGGAGGTCGCATCCTAATTTTTATTCTTCGACGTCAGTCCTTCTTTATTGCATTAATTCCGGAGTTATTATATTCCCAAAATATTCTCTCCCAATGAAATTTATTGCTTAGTAAATTAAAAAATATGTACATACATGTTTTCTTTTATTTTTTATTCCACCTGCCTTTTTTATTTTGAGTTGATACTATTCTCCAAGGGTTGACTGGTGGAGAATGCTATTAGGCATTAAGTTCGCCCTTTGTTATGCCTGTATATAATGTGCAATTAAGAGTAAATAAATAAATACATATCAATGTCTTTCTTTGTCATGAATGACTTATATGACCCTTTAAAGATTAACCCTACAATTATTAAGATAATACAGAATAATGATATTGATATCTATTTTATTATAGAGGTCGTCACAGCTGTTATATTATCTTCGTTAAAAAACAACATTGATTAATGATTAGGAGCTAAAGTCCAATAGAAATCCAAGTTAAAGTGACAGTCAGAGCTAGAATACTATAGTTTTATTTATAGTTTTTGTAGCTTGGGTCATTAGTTATTTCAATGCTCATTAGTTTTTATAGTTTGACTCATTAGTACATCATTATGTTGTACCTTTCTCTATCCGGATTTCTTAACACACGATCTTATTGGGTTGGTGTTGAACACGAATATAAAGAATATTATAAATTAAGGTCCGGGTTTTTGAAACGTAGTACAATATTATGTAGCGTGAAGTAATAAAAATCTTCGTGACCCCTTTTTCCCCTTTGTCGCTTAGTCGAGAGATTCATGGTAGGTAGTAACTCGGTCGGTAATACAGCGAGAACTAATGATATCCGTGACTTGCACACTCGACAACAAAACCAATTTCAAGTTTGACGTTCAAATTGGTCAACGATGTTTCGTTTTCCCATCATCCATCGTGATGATCTAAGTGGGAACAATCGTTCGATTACTGGGGACGAAAGTTTCCTAGCTACATAGAGAATCACACGTTACCGTTCTTTTTGAATTGGTCTTATAATTACATAATAAAGTTCGGTAGGGCTTTTCATGTTGCTTTGTTAATTTTTATTAAGTCAAAAATGTCTAAATATATTAATGTAAACACAAAGACAAACCACAAACACACTACACGTTTCCACACACACTCACACATATATACTAACATGCACACATATATATGGTAAGATGTTCCGTTATACACACGAACTATTTTTCATACGGCGTATCATATTTTAGACAAAAACGCGTTAACAAATAACGTTAACAGTGATAGCATTATAAGCAGGATTGTTTATGCAAATGGGAAATGTAACATAATGATTTCAATAGACCTGTTGCCGTTTGCCGGTCGCCATACAGACGGTAGCGCCACTCGCTATTTACTGAAACCGTGCGAAATTTGTTCTCTGTTATATGATTTCAAACGAACATTGTTTTCGGATCCCGTAAGACCGGAAATTAAAGTTTGTGAAGTGAGCATTATGCACGCTTGCATTTCACTGCTTCACTATAAAATTCTATTTTAAATATCTTCAAGCTTTAGTATCTAGGCGAATCTGTATGGATTAAAATAGAGAAGTTTGCCATATTCAACATCTTAGAGTGTGTGTCATGTAATACACGTTATATTAAATTTAATTTATAAAATAATCACGTAACAATGATATCAGTTCAAATATCTATACAAATTTAAATGATAGAGGCCTCCCGTGGTGCCGTGCGCATCATGGAAAAACCACTCGATAGATTTAAATTTTTTTTTTTCGACAAATGATAAACATCACGCCTGTAGTCCCCGAAGGAGTAGGCAAAGAAGTGTAGTACGCTCCCCTACTAGACAAACGGTCCTTACCAAAAAATATTATAACTTACATATATATTAACATATATCTATAACATATTTATTTAATTAAATATTATTAAACTTTTATACATCTACTGCTTCTAGAGGTTTTTAAATATTAACAAAATATATATTTGCCTTTAATATTTTTTTTGTTTTGAATGAATTTGGATGAAGAGATAGGCAGATAAGTGTAGTACACTCCTATGTTTAGTGTTGTAATATATATAATAGATATCTTTATTTGTGCTTTAATACCTTCACAATTGTCATAAAGATAAAATAATTAATGAAACGAAATTGACAATGGAGGGTATATTCATACTTTTATTTAGTAATCTTTTGATTTAAAATAAAAATTATTTTCCAGTAATGACGACGTTAAATAAGCGTTCGTGACAAACGGAGATATTTTAAAATTATAATTAAATGTGTGCATTAATTATTAATTAATTATTCGTAACCAGATCAAAGTGAAATGTAAACATTGCTTCTCTATCAAGTATTTATTTTCAATAAGATATTTCATTCAATTTAACCTCAAATAAAATGGTTAAATTTACGCTCAATTGAATTATGTCATCCCAAATAAATTTAAGTACTTACTTAACTTTTAACTCAGTGTTTCCATTTGTTTTAATACAATATTTGTCATACTTTATAATATAACATGACACAACCTAATTTAGTAAAAAAAAATCGAAAATTGTTACAACGTTACCAAATCGCGAATGTGTCATAGATGATATTTTGAGCTCTCAATGATTAGAGCACTGATAGCTTGCGGTGTTCAAATCCAGTCACTTTGCGTTACATACTGTAACAACGAAGGGAAATATGATAATATACGCGCCTGAGAGTCGTCAGCAATTTTTTCTAAAGCGTGTGAGGTCTATCAACCCGTAATAACCTAGCATAGTAAATTGTAAACCTTAGTTCTATTTATGAAAGCAGTCCAACAGCGAGTAATTAAAAAGGTAAGGATGTCAGCAGCTTATCTGTAACTGCAAGTAAGTTCTAGATACAAACGTATTAATGAGCGTACTGTAACAATTCCCTTAATTAAACCCTTACAAAATTTCAAATAAAACTGATTCAACCTTTTCAAAAATCAGTTGATCGTAAAACCCAATACTATAATTATAGTCACCCTTTGTCTGACCTTTTAGCTGAATTAATTCGTAAAAGAGGAGTCATTAAGGAATGAAATGGAAAGTGATGAACAACCGCAAAAAACCCACGTTGTGCTGTTCTTTAGATGTACGAATATTTATTCGCGAGCACTGTGCGTTGATGGATTTTTCGTATGGAACTCTAGGAATCAGACATTATTTCTCCTTAAAATATAAAAACATAAAAACCAATCTGAATTCTTTTCAAACTTTCACGTACCGTTACCGCTAATCTGTTCACTTTCCTTAACTGCGTCATCCGTCAGTTCCGAAATAAAACAGCACTAGTGCAAATAACAGCCATGATTTTGTTCAATAATGATGCAAAAAAATATTTTTGTGACAAGAACTCTGTGCTTGTTTTGTGGCAATGAACCAGCCGCTTTTGTTCGTGCCCTGAGCGCTGCTGAAACCGAGGTTCATTATTTAATGGTTCAAGTAATAACCTAATCGTTGTGTTCCGTTCTTCGTATTTTTCCCGAACCGAATATTTCGGTCATTAATTTTTCTGGCTGCAAAATTTCTTAGAAGTAATTAAAACTCTGATTGTCTTTCGCGCATCCTCTTTAGAATTACCTGCTCAATAAAAACTTTGAATTGGCGAGATTATTGTGTCTTTATGATTCCTTTGTCGTATTTCGAAACTTCCAGTTGATTTGGATTTTTTACAGTATGCAAGAGAAAACAATTAGATTTTCACAACAACATTAATGAACTTAATGAAAACTGGCTGAACAAACATAAATGTACTTCATCACAACGAGAGCACGATCACGGTAAGCAGCCACATATTAATACTCCTACGAGACTATACGCGGTCAAATATTTGAGATCATATTTTAAAAACATAATATGTATTCTGCCCTGAAATAATCCCTTCGTACTATATTTAAAATTATCAACTCGAAGTGTACAGTCGTACATCAGCCTCCACCACCTTCGTCCTCCGTCACCTTTCAGACCATTGCTGTACACAGGCTTCCCCCTAAAAGCAGCATAAAGCCTTGTTCTCGGGCCTTGCTTATAAAGCATCCCGCACCACGTAAGCCGTCCCAAAATCTCAATTCTAAAACAAATTTACTCAAACAGTTATCGGTTCTTTAGCAGTATGGCCAGCCCACAGCCACTTTAGCTTGCTAACCCTGTGAGCTACACCAATGACGTTGTTTTCTGCTGAATAAATTCGTTTCTGACCAACCCCTTCAGAAAAACTGACCGTAGCACAATATACATACATATATGCAGTGAAAACTCTTATGCATAGCACAGGTAATCAGTATAACGATGTTTGTTACAAATAATACAGCTTTTTTAGGCTTATATTAAATAAAACGATTAATGTTCAATCCCTTTGACCAACAAATTATGATTTTTTTTTTTTTTTAAGATTTAGTGTTCCTTAAATCGGACGAACAAATAGATTTTGGCTTTCGAACCGATGATTTTGCCATTTTAAATCAATTTGTCGATTTCTTTAGGCTAAAAATAGTCAACAATCTTTCAAATCAGCTAAATTAAATGGAGACAAACGCTCGGTTCAGTAGCAAAATATTTATTTTGGTCAGCAATACTGTTTCGGTGCCTACTTTATCAATTGTAAATAAAATACTTACACTTTGTATTGGTACTTTGAAGAAATCCTTGTACAAGTACACAAAATATTCTAGTACCAAAAATGTACACCAATAAAAACTCGATATCCTTCTCAGATCTTCTTGTTTCTGTTTTCAATACCAATAACAGTTCTGTGTAAATACAGATTTCAATTTATTCCAAATTTAAAATTCTGTGCGAACTGATCCGAGGAGCTTACGGCAAAGAAACCGCGAAGCGATGCTCGATCCCAAGAGGGCAACACAATGCAAATAACTTCCCGCAACGAAAGAAAACCCATTATAATTTCAGACACGTACCCTAAATTTACCTTTTAACAGCCTCTTGATATTTTTACTACGTGTCGCATCTAAAATTTTCTTTACGAAAATAAGATAAAACTAGAGATAAAATTCGTGTTTATTCGGGTTTGTTGATGCAGGGCACGGCGCGAATTTATCACAGGTCTACCTTAGACGCTGGGTAATTGACTGGAACGGGGTTCTTTGGTTTCAGAGAGGGCCCACTCGGGTGACAAGCACGAATAAGTAGCTGATCGAAACGTCATTGCGATCCCCTTACATCCGTAAAAAAACAAACTTTTCCCATATCCGGAAAATACATTGAAACACATTCAAAAACATTACCTTCAAATACCTTGGAATATAAAGATATGCTATTAATTACAGATTGCGAATATTATATTTTAATAATTTTCTAAAATTCATTTTGCAGACAACAAAAACGATTAAGAATCGTTCATTGAATCCGATTATAGAATTCAGGTCTAACATATGTTTAATGTTCACTCAAGGTGCAAGTTTCTAAAACCAGTTTGTCTGAGGTAGGCTAATCTTAAAATGTTATTTTGGCCCAGCGTGAGTCTTTATGTTGCGTTTCTACACTGTACTAGCCAAGTTCCTATTATTTTACATCTAAACACTTAATGGATATATATCTATGAATCAAGAAGTATTGATAAATCATCATGGACCCTTTCATCACTCCTTGGACACATGTCTTCTCTCAGAGTGAGAAGGGTTGGGAGCGTAGTGTTCCACGCTGGTCATGTAAAAGTTGGCATACTTCACACGCTTCAGAGAACTTTATGGCAAATTCCAAAATACTTCAGTTTCCTCACGATGTTTGCTTTCACCACTATAGAAAGAGATATATTATCGTATATAACGCCCACATAACTTAGTAAAGACAGAGGTAAGAACTAGAAGTTGAGATCTAGACCGTCGGAGAGGTAGACTGATTAAACTGCAAAAGTCTCACTGCTCGCTACTATTTCTCATAAGTCTATCAGGTAGTATTAATAAATCAGTTTATAAAAATGTATTATCGCACAAAACTTACTTATAGAACGACATTCACGTGAGCACGACAATACATTTCATCTTGCACATTAAACAGTGTATGATGGAATATTATTAATACATTCGTGGCTCTAGAGCTAAACCCTTTGTACCTTGAGCATACATTTATAACATTTTAATATATACTAAATAGCATCAAAATAGTCATAACTCTCATGTTGCATATAAACTTTATAAATATGTACATCGTTTGGTATTAGTTCATAGACAATATTTAGCCGGTGCGTGACATACAGACCGAATAGAAACAGCGTGTAAATTGCTTTTATGTAGCGGTAATGTATATGTGTTTGTATTTGAAAGACTGCGAGGAAACGTTTCGTAAAACGTACGTTTTACGCTTACTCCAACAGCACCCACCCTTCGGCCCACTGTTTGCCCTTCTCCCCAAGCATTTAATCTCGCGAATAACGCAATGATTCCAATCTAAATAACTGCCGTCAGGAAGGTTATTGTCTTACAGTTCCTTGATATTATGAAATGCCATGCAAAAAAATAAATAATTCATTCGAACAAGTGTAAGAAAATATTGAAAATTGTTCACCTTTGTACTATTTGTTGATTCTGGATAAGAAACGCATGATGTGTACCAAAATGAACGCAATATGACTTATTGTATTTCACATTTATCTTTAAGATAGATTTTCTAATCAAATTATAGATATGTTATCAGAATACACCGCATCACTAAAATTTAAAAAACGTATTAATGTGATCATTATAGGGTACTTGTGTTCACTAGCAATAATAATAAAATATTTCTTATGCAATTAGAGGATAAAATGTACACACCATAAGGTTCTATATGACAATGTAGGAAATTTTCTTGAAAGGTCTGTATGTCTCGTTGGATTTTAAAGAAATTAATAAGATATTTGTTAAGGCGCGGTCTAAATAGATTGTTTCACAATTCTTCTTAGCGTGTCGATGACAAACACGTTTTATAATAAGTCCCTAAATGCTCTTAGCCCAGAATTTTGCCAC
>DWJK01003218.1:0-13418 GCA_018248815.1 Croniades pieria auraria
AAAGAGGGGATCCCCGAGGCCTGTAAACTCGTACCTATGCGACGAAATATCCGCTGTGGCGCACGAACGACCTTCACTGCTGCTGCTGCAGAGAACATCGAATACCAAATATCTTTAGCCTTACAGAGCTTACGTTCTTATTGTGCATAATCACTCTGTTCATCACGCTGGTATTACATGTGTGAGAATATTTAAAGTAGGGGAACTTGTAATGGTAATCTATATCGAACAAAAAGTTTACGTATCTGTTCGTTGTTCTGTTAAAATATATTGTACTTTGATACAAAAGCAATCTTGTACTGCACCTGCTGCTCTACCCGACCTTGGAATGTTATCCAGAGGATTGCGTTACTCAATTACCCTGAGAAGGGTGAGCTGTTGTACATTGGACACCGTTGATCCGGGTCGGGGATCACGCCCGGGTCACATGGGGCTAATTTCACCCGGGTAGGTAATAAACATGAATGCTTATCAATGCATAATGAGCGTCGACTGTGATTTTTTAACGGTTTGAAAAAGATAAAATTTTGCGTAATGGAATTTTATGTCTGATGTTTTGCTAATTTTAAACTTATCATCGCAAATTACAACATCGTTGTTCTGTAAACCAAATTTTTTAAAAAAAGTATGCTGACCGTAATAACAGTAGAAAAATAAAAGTTTGGGTAGAACAATGGCTGCCGGGTCCACTGGTGTGAAATATTTTACTATTAAGCATTTAAACTATGTATTAACCGCTTAACTCACTCATGTTATTTAGGAAAGTCCAATTAATTCTGTACTATCCAGCGGAGTCTGGGATCGGTGGAAGCTCATGAAGGACTTTGGATAGGATCGGAGCTAGCCAAGCTATCCTTGAAACTTATGTATATGTAAGTGAAGCCGATACATAATTTAATCAAGTACATGTAAATTACGCAAATATGTATATATAATAATAATATTATTGAGTCGTACGTTGAACTTTCGTATGTGTGTGCGTGATTGCGTGCGCATGTGTGTGCATGCGTGCGTGCTTGAGTGTATGCGTGTATACGTGTGTGCGTATTTTCCTATTGAATTACTCCTTAGTACACATTTCACTAGCGTTATTCGTAGAGTTCACCTCGATCACAGTACAGATTTATAAAACAAACCATGAGGGGTTATTAATCAATATTCCACCAACCCCTATTTAAAAATAGGGTGGCAATTATTTAAGCCCTTTGTTTACCTGTTAATTGCGTTCTACATCTTCAACCATGCACTCGTTCAGATCCAGTTTTCAATTAACATGTTCTATTTTAAATAAAGGACAACTTACTCATTATAAATTAAATCTTCAGTGCCAATAGCCTACCACTTGTTTAGATCATTGGGAAAGGGCGGAGGGGGTGGGGGGAGGGAGAAGGTCGCAATATGTACTCAGTGACGCTTCTTATCCTTATTACAAATAAAGTAACATTGTTTTAGCACACGTAGCCATCTGATCCGAAAACAACCCTTGCTACAGTAAATAAACAGCTGATAAACACACATTTAGTACATTTCTGTATACGTATTTGTATATATAATATTATGTACAGACGCCAGTCATATGCGCTAATCACATAAATACTTATATTCTAAATGGAAGTTGAAAGATCTAAAGCTAGGCAGCCCGGGTCATTAACCACAAGACCTATAGGTCGATGGACTGGTAATATGTCGTGTCATGTTGTCGTGCCATGCCATGTCATATAACATAACGGCAATAGGAATTTGTTACTAAAGACTGTTCGTCGGTTTCTCTTTTTGCATGTGAAATTTACATATAATGTATATATAATATTTATAGAATATTCCTCATCTATACAAATAAATAAAATTGGAGCGTCTGTTTGTAATATTAAAATAAACTTTTTTACTAAATGCATATGTATGATGAATACACGATACATATACCAAAAGCAACGTTTTTTAAAATTTTTGTGTGTCTGTTGGTTCCGGCTAATCTCTGTAACGGCTGGACCGCTTTAGACGGGATTTTCACTGGCAGATAGCTGCTGTAATAAGGAGTACTTTAGGTTACTTTCATTTTAGAATTTTAGAAAACAAAAGGACTTAATGGAGAAATATGTCCAAAAACGAAGTATGGATTCACAAAATAGAAGAATTTCATTAAAATTTTTTTTTTCTTTATATACGTAAATACAGAATTAATGAGGTATTGTAAAATCTGCGAACTGAACAATAACTGTTTTATTAAATTCCACGCGGACAAAGTCGCGGGTACAACTAGTGTATCATATAAATTAAATATAAGCTTTGATGTAATTTTTATAATCACTAATTGATATCCGCAAGTTCTTCACTGTTTACGATATGAAAAATATATTTTACGTGGAGAAAATAAAACAAAAATATTAAAAAAAAAATCACTAGTAATTGTAGTAGGTATACTAAAACTTGAATAATATTAGACAGCCTCGTTGGTGTAGTGGTTGCAAGCGCGATTGCCGATTGGGAGGTCTTGGGTTCAAATCCGGGTCAGGTACTATTAGATTTTTCTAATTTAGAATTTCTAGTACTGACTCGGAGTCTGAATCAGTGCCCGGTGTATGGCAATAGGCTCACCATCTATTCCATGGGACATAAACGTAACTGGTGAAACGTGGGAGTGTACTACACTCCTCTGGCTACCTATTTTGGAATTACAGGCGTGAAGTTACGTAATAAAAACTAAAAATACTTATGAAAATACACTAAGAGTTTTAAATTCGGTCACTTAAAATAGTTATCAATTGAATGAGACTTAATATTGACACCACTAAAATTAATGTTAGTAACTTAGTGGTGACAGCAGTCATAGCCTAGTGATTAAGAAAGTCAGCCTCTCACTCCGAAGGTGTTGGGTTCAAATCCATGGCGCACACCTCTTTACAAAAGTGCGTTTTAAATTTAAATAACACTTGCTAACTGTGAAGGAAAACATCGTGAGGAAACCTACACACCATAGAATTAATGAAAAAAAAATTCTCAGGTGTCTGAAGTCTGCCAAACCGCACTTGGACAGTGTGGCAGACTATGGCGTTAACCCTGTCTATATGAGAGGAGACCCATATTCCAACAGTGGAATAACAAATGGGACGAATATTAATTTTATTATTTACAGAGAACAGACGCGTGCGGGTGCAAAAGCGGGCACGGCAGCGGGAGCGAATGAGCGGATAAAATCCACAACTAACGAGAAAATATACATCTTTTTTGTTGCTTTTTTAATATTAAACGAGCAATTGCTTATATTAAACCCAAAAATAACATAAATAGTGAAATGGGGAGTACTGGAATCCTGTGCCAATCGTTTTTAGGAACTAAATGTGTGATATTATGTCATGGATAAATATTACTCACGCGACCAGCCACTACGAGTTTGCGCGTTGATATACAATATGAGGTAAGGTTATAGAAAAATATTATACACACGACCAACTGGTACGTATTTACCCATTATCGAGCAAAAATCATATTGGAAATGTCTTTACGTAGTGAAACGGTTAGGCTTAACGTGTGACGAGAGATTTCCTCCGGATTTTCACGTGACGATTTACGTCAATCAAACCTTTAATTCTCATTACATGTATGCCTGGTGTCATACGTTATAATAAAGTATATTTTGTGTATTAATAATATATTATTAATGTAAAGGTAACATCACGCCTGTAATCCCCGAAGAGGTAGGCAGAGGAGTGTAGTACGCTCTCACGTTTCACCAGTTATGTTTAAATCCCATGGAATAGATGGTGAGCCTATTGCCAAACACCGGGCACAGATCCAGACTCCGAATCACTACTAGATTCTAAATTAGAAAAATCCAATAGCACCCGACTCGGGATTTGAACGTAGGACCTCCCAATCGGCAGTCGCGCTTGCAACCACTCGACCAACGAGGCAGGCATATTATTATATTTATTATTATTTTATTTATTAATATTTTATTTATGATTATAATATTCATCATCAGCATTATCTCACCATCATCACCAATTTCAATGCTCTGTTAGACATATGCCTTCCCTAATTATTAAATTATAATATTTATTAAAATATTAATTGTGTCCGTTACCGCTACCGCTCTCGCCTCTACCCAAACACAGGTATAAAGCGAAAGCTTATTCCAGTACATTCTTTCTCTACCCTGGATAGTTTCTAAACGCATTAATTTTTAATCCCGAGGCTGTATCAAATAATTGATTTAAATAATAGAAAAAACGATTAAAAATACAAATTCGAATAAAATTTCTGAAACTGATGTTAGCGGTACAGAGTTATAAAAAAGGTTGATTTCGGAAAAGTTATATTCATTGGGATAGGTAGAAACAACGGGGTAAAAAAAGACTATCGTAAAATACCCGCTATTAGCACATCACATGTCTATGCAAATGTGATAATGCTACCTTAAAAAAGCTACCTTAAAAAAGCTACCTTAAATAAGCTATCTTAATAAAGCTACCTTAAAAACGCTACCTTAAAAAAGCTACCTTAAAACAGCTACCTTAATACGGAGTTGAAACCTGAATAAGTTTCAGCTTCGGGTTTTCCTCTATAAACGTCCAGGAGTCTCCACTATACTCCATTAGTATGACTATTAAATTCCTATTTATAAGCACCAAAAATGTGACCTTTAGATTCATATTAACATGTACTAAAACGTCATAAATTAATGAAACATTTAATGTCTGTGACAAATATAAGTTGTTGTTTAATTGCACCAGACACCAGCTGTTCCCAATCCCGCGGGATCTCAAGTGCAAACCCTAAGTTAAACTCGCAAACAGCGTCTGTCCACAACTGCGCCATTTTGTTTTAACTATGACACTTTGTATATAGATTTCGATGCAGAGAAAATGCTTAAAACCTTGCAAATTACCCCTATTGTGTATTTCATATTTAATTATATGAAATAGGGGATTAGGGAACGCTTTTGTCCAGCACTGGGCATCTAAAGGCTGAACAACTGTAATACAAAATATACATTTATTTGAAATAGTAAAATAAATCAATTAATAATGGCTGGACTATTCAAAACATCAGCAAATAGGCTTTTTCTACAAAAGCGTATTACATCTCGCGTACCATCAAATGACATTGTAGTCCAACACGTGCCGAGTGCTATAAAAAACGTAACATCACGCCTGTAATCCTCGAAGGGATAGGTAGAGGAGTATAGTACACTTCCACGTTTCACCAGTTATGTTTAAGTCCCACAGAGTAGGTGGTGAGCCTATTACCATACACCGGGCATTGATCCAGACTCCGAGACACTACTAGAAATTCTAAATTAGAAAAATCCAATAGTACCCGACCCGGGATTTGAACCCAGGACCGCCCGATCGGCAGACGCGCTTGCAACCACTCGACCAACGAAGCACGCAAAAACGTTTATACATAGTTACATAAGACTAGTGAGAATAATTTCGCTACTCATTTTCAGAAACTAATATCTACACAGCTCAACGACTATATTTTTGTAACCGCATTTGAGAAAAATTTAGCACCAAATGTCCCTTTTTAAAACAAAAAAAAAACGGTTCAATTTGAAAAACGCAACAGCACACCTGTAATAACCCAACAGGAGGCAGAGAAGTGCAGTACATTCCCCCGTTACACCAGCTATAAGCTTGAAAAGTTAAAAAATATACATATGTATACATTACGCTTCTTTATCAACACCTTATGAGGAAAGAAAGAAAGGAAGAAAGTTGCATGTGTCTTAAGGTTGTAGCCAACGTACTGTTCAAGGCGCCCGATCCAAGCTACCATTAGCGATCGTACTTGAAGCGCTCACATGAAGTTTGCTCACGTACACACTATTTCCTCACTCATAATAACTCTCACAAAGTTTCCTAATCCAATAAAAAATATTTAAATTTCGAAACTGTATTTCGTTATTCAATTATTACTGTTATATAATAGATATCGATAAAGTTCATTGTGGTTTTAGTGAAACACTCAATTCCGAAAATATTATTAAATCTAATGACGTGAATGAGCACTGCATTTATAAGCAATTAGATAATTATAATTAATTTAATAATGACAAAATGTTTATATTCGAATCTGCTTTAAAATTAAATGACTGCCTCCTTGGTCGAGTGATTGCGAACGCGATTGCTGATGGTCCCGGGTTCAAATCCCTGGTCGGGTACGATTGGATTTTTCTAACGCTTCTCTGCCTACCTTTTCGCCGTTACAGGCTTGATGTTACGTTTAAAATAAAAGTGACGCTGAAGAACAATATCGAAATTCTGATTATTCTTTTCATCATTTTCGTCTTCATCATTTTCTCTTCATCATCGAAACAAACAAACAGTATTATAAATAATATATATAGTAAGTACGTCATACAAACAGTACTTTAATGAAGCTATTATTGTCGTTCTTAAAATATTATTAGACGCGCGATCACGCTCGTATACGCGCGAGCCTTTACGACTGAGTAACTTCATTCGGGATTTTAAACAATTATTTCTTAATAGTCTTAACATAGAAATCCTGAAAGGTAAAGAACACTAAAGCGGACACTGAATTAGACGAGAGCCTCAGAGTAGCGCATGTAAACTCGTCTATTTCAGATTTTTACTGAGCGCGGAAAATACCCTTATTTGAAAGACCCCACGGTACACCGTGTTGACCAAGTTCACGTAGACTTCGAAACCCATAAAAAACAATACAGAGAAGTCTTAGGCGTGCAGACTCCTTCCAATGTTTTCTTTCCGCGTTACAGCGTGTGATATATAACCCGTAAAAACGAGGAGCTTTTTATAGTCTGTGAAAGAATTTGAAACAATCCTAAGTGGTCCTAAACATCCCTGTCATTGCTTTAATTTTTTTTACTCGAACAAGTAATTAATAACAATCTTATTGCCAACTAGACAATCTACTTAGTATTGCCATAAATATTGTTACAAAAAAAACAAATTTTTTTTATTGTAGGTAACATTTATTACTGTTACAGTGTGTTAGTTTAATACATTAATATAAAAACCATTAAAAATATATAAAGCTTTTTCGAAGTGGTCTCCATTAGCTGCGATACAGTCCATTAAAATTCTGCTGATAAACATATACATCTACGTATGAATATTCTCGTATGTAGTACATACCAACATACATTTATTTATTTAGTTCCCCCCATTTTGTTACCCTGGTTCACGAAAAGATTATTTTTTACATACATAAGTAAGTCCTTGCTGAGCGCCAGCACAGTTATAGACAACGACCGCTGGCTTGTCATCACACTTCAATTAATATTGTAATTAAATTTAACATAAAATAAAAATTACGTTAAAACAAAATATTAACCAGAACAATGCAGTTAATTACTAAATTCTAATGAAATTAAATTATTTTAAAATAAATTCAAATATTCCAATTCAATTATTCAATTCTACTTTCAAATTAAATTATTTTAAAATAAGTTATTTATTATTTATTACATGTCCGTATTATTCTACACTCAGGTACAGAACAAAAGAAACACAACTGCTAATCACATACATATTTGTGGGAATCGAACCTGGGATTCACCTGAATATCCATTCCAAGAACATTAATTAATTATAATGTGTTACTAAGTTTTATAAGAACGGTCTCCAATGCGCATTTTACCGCGACTAAGTACGCTACTTCCCCGACAATGTTACCGTGAAATGAACTAATGGACACGTGAGCGCAATCACGTAGACACGTGTCAACGTGTCTCTGATTCTGCGTCCAACGTGCGATGATAGTGAACTCGGGCGACGTGACCCGAGGCACGGCGGTATGATACACTATGGCAATATTTGGGTTATTTGGGCCTGTATAAATCAACGGAGAGCGGGATTCTTTTTTTAAACAAAACTCTCATTTTTTTTTTATAAATTGTATTTGTCGCTAGTATTAACAGGAAATGTTTAAAATAATCAAAATATGTTTAAAATTTTGTTATTAATAACCACACGACGTTTTGCTATTGTTATGGCCGTGTCGATGTTTATAATTTATAATGTTTACTAAATTTTTTTTAAACGTTCCAAAAATTTTCTAACGCATTATCATAAAAGCTAATACATGTACTTACATGAATTTATCTAAGTACCCTCTAATGTGTATTCTGTGAAAATTAAAATATCGATTAAGTGAATAACAGACCTCGTTGGTCGAGTGGTTGCAAGCGCGACCCCTATCAAATTCTTCAATTCAATACTCAAATCCCGATTCGGGTACTATTGAATTTCTTTAATTTAGAATTTCTATTACTGACTCGGAATTTGATCTGTGCCCGGTGTATCGCAATAAACTCACCATCTATTCCTTGAGACATAAAACGTAATTGGTGAAACGTAGGAGCGTACACACTCTTCTGTCACCCCTTCGGGATTACAGGCGTGATGTTACGTTTATAAACAATATACAATACAGGAGTAAAACGAAGAACAGAAGAAAAAAATTAAATATACAAAGGAATTTTAACACCAGGATATAACTGATATTTCCCCCCTATCATCTGTAGGAGGTCATACATTGGTCATGTCAGTATATTTTGCACAATAACTACTGCTTGCAGTAATTACACCGTAAACGAACAGGTATTTGAGATAGGACACGCTTTTATCACACTACAAAGGCTACAGACACGTCAGCTTCTGCCGCGATACAACAATGTGTCCAGCTTATTTGTTACAAGAACACAAATGATTGTTACATAGGGATTTAACATATAATACAATACAAAAATTAGTCTCGTAATATCATCACACCATACCTTAAAAAGGTAGGCAGAGAACACCGAATGCAAAATGTCTTTATAGATCTGACGCTTTTTTACATTCATCACTCAGTTCGGTTTTCAAAACAGTATTTTCGAACGTATTTAAATCACGAAAAGCGACGAAACATACATTGTAACTCTTTGATATGTGCTTAATATATTTTTTTTAACTTCACGCCTATTTTTTCCGAAAGTTTAGGTAAAGGTGTATAGTACACTCTCACAATTCACCTGTTATACTCTACGTCCTAGGATAGGGTGAGCCTATTGCCATATACCGGGCACAAAATCATTTTAATATACTCAAGACAAAAATTAAAACAATACAATGAAAAAATACACATTGGAAATATGTATATACGACGTACTTTCACATACGAAGTGCATTTTGCCTCGGAATGTTACGTGAAAGTCCTTGTTTCATTTCTCACTACTTTTACTTTTCAAAATACATGTGTATACGTATCACTTAGTTACTAGAATACACTGTGTACCTCAGTTGACATATTGAAATGGTTGTTGGCGGATTTTATGCGTTGAGTAAAAATAAAAAATCAAACATGACTAGATTCAAGCTCGTTTATTGAACAAAATACGACACGTCTGCTGATTTCAATTATTATAAATAGCTCCACTCAAATGGCGACTGTTTCAATCCAGACATTATCGGTCAATTAGGCATCATGATCATATAAATATGAAATTAAATTAGCCAGCCGTTCGATGCTTGCAAACAACTTCGGTATTAAATAATAATGGATCTAGTCAATAACAATGTGTAAAGTGCTATCCATAATAAATAAATAATTATGAATCAGTCATGAAATAATTGCTATGAATAAATTATAATAAAACTAAAATTAATTATTAATAATAACATAAAAAATAAAAATTATAATAAGTTTATAAAAATTAGAAGCTCATTTCAGACGTAATAATGGAGTTACATTTATTATTCACATGTATAAAAAAATTAATTATTTATGTAATTATTTATATTTATTTAATTATTTATATTATATATTGTTATAATATATTGTTATATTATAGCAGTATTTACTTGGTTTAGCATTGTTGTTGCAATCTATTATTCTCACTTTCACAATGAATTGGCTGATATAACATGCCTGTACATTAAATCCGTTCTTTATTGAACATAAATATAAATAAAACAAGAAATAACAAACGAATACAATTTAAAACCCAAAAGCATTAAAAGTACAAAACTCTTTCAAGTATCTATCTTAATAGCACTCTTTTTAAAACCTAGCTGCAGGTAAAACTATAAGGACTCAATAAAAATAAACAAAGTCCGATAACAAAACATACACAACAGAACTTATTCGCGATATTAAAATAAATTCCAATAGTTACTTAAATAAGCAAGCGAAATAAAAATAAACACAGCGCAGTATAAACACACAACATCAAAATAAACTGAACACGATCACCCATCAGCGACCTGGAGCGATCAGTACGCAGAAGTGTTCGTCTGCAAATTTTACTTGTACATTCCAGCCCAGGCAAAATAAAAAAATCGTCTCAGCACATCACTATATCCCGTTACAATAAATTGATCAGAAGCATCCATGCGGCCGATTCGCTGTGACCGAAATGGTAAACAAACTCACAGTCGAAAGTCCGATTCCTAGTGATGGTGCCTAATATCGATAAAATTATTTACTTAAATTTTTATTATAATTTTTATTGTTGCTGCCACAGAATTAATATTTATTGACATTAGTATATGTTAGCGATAACAAGTGGATATTAGGATTGGCATATCGAATAAAAAAATAATCATTTACGTCATGAAGTCATAAATATTTAATGTTTAATATTCCGGTGCCGTATGCAGGGTGCATTCTAAATATCAATCATTCTGCATATTATAAATAAACATCAATGCCTGACAGACTAGCCTTTGTCCCTCTTCTCTGCTCGGTGTAAAACACCGTTTTGGAATCTTTTTACAACTCCTAAGTCTAATAATTTCGTGCTTATTACAAATTTATTGCGTTTTAAATGTGCATACACACATTTAATAACAATTTTATGTGTTGTTCAGTAATTAATTTAATTGTTTCATACTAATTAAATATTTTTTCTTTTTGCACTTTGAACACAAAAGATACTAAAACTGAATCATTACTCGAATTAAGAACATTAACTAATATTGTAATCAATTATAATTTTATTATGAATCTTAATTAAGTTTATTGTAATGTGTTTCACGATAAACATGTAATAAATAACATCGATATGTAATGCTTGAGTATGTAAACACACGAGTATACAACTCCCGCGCACTAAAGCCGGTATAGTCGTTGCGATACCCACAACGTTCAAAGCATACATTAACATTATCGTCTGGAGAACCGACTGCACCGGTCTTGCGGCACACGAAAAATACAATTCGTGAACTTAAATACTTTAATTTTGAATTTAGAACGCAAACGGTTCTTTAAATATACACAGTTAATTTAACTGATAAAAATACAATTGGTGCCTAGAAACAGTTTTTACGATTTATGTTCGAAAATGTGTGTTGTGTGAATTTTAATTTAGAACTTATAACCGAATTTTAAGTGTATTACAATGGCGAAATCGTCTGTCTTACTTCGGAACTGCGTGTAAGTATTTTTGCGTTTATTTGATTCTTGTATTTATATCGTTTATCAGCCATCTGGGTAGTATAGTACAGGTTCTGCCTAGTTTGGGATCATATAGCCTGCACGGAGGTCTCTAACTTTTCTATACGTTTATTAAATATATTATGTTATCAATCACAATTAAAAACATAATTAATAAAACAAAATTTGGGTATATTTTAATTTTAAATAATTATCAAAAAGATTACCGTTTAATTTATTATTTCCTTAATTATTGCAAAATTTCCTTACGGTAAATTGGGTTTTGTTAATTTAAATTATTGTGAAATAGAAATACCTTCACGTAATTTATGATATACGAATAATTAGGAATAATTATTTGAACGAGTTTTGGCTTTTCGAGTGGTAATCGGAAATTCAGCCAGTATATTATTTTAAGCCAAAATATACAAGCAGATAAAAATTAAAATATTATTATTTCTCAGTGACCGTTATTTACATAACCGTTTTTATTTATAACTAACCTGTTCTGTTATACAGACACGAATGGAATGCTTATAAAACTTGCGAATTTTACTATCGTTTAATAAAATTTAAACTTTACGTACCTTCAATTAAGTCATAAAATAGATCGTCTTGCCAATGTCTGTATGTAAGAACGAATAGTAATTCATTTTTTGTCGTAAACACTTCGCCCGGTCTCGTATACTTCGACATTTGATTCAATATTAAATTTAGTAGACATGACAAATACTACTCGTATGTAGGGTATACGCCCACAACATGAAAGAAAAACAATGGAGAAATTATAGTCATTACCGTCAAACGCAAAATATTTGACGAGCGATATTAATGTAATGAATTGTTTATTGTTAATATTTAAAAAGTTTACCAAGACATTAAACAGAATATTTTTAATTCTCATGTAATTAAAAAAAATTAAAAAGTTCCTAAATTAAACTGTAAGATAGCAAGCTTATTAATAGCAATGTACCAGTGTAAACGGTGCTGAACGCAGTCAGTCATTTGTTGAGTGACCGATAATTGCTAACTGCAGTAAATGATTCCGTGCGGAACGAGCATGTATAGAATAGTTACTGTCTGCTGCTTAATATATCGGATCTTAAGTTTTAAAAATACATAGATAAAAAATTGATTTGATAACTAACAAGTGCTTCCGCTAATCCGCACAAACATTTATCACGCCTGTATTTCCCTGACGGGGTAAACAATGGAGCATAGTCCTCCCGCTTTAGCGGTTACGTTACTAAAGTACATTAAAACAAAATATTACATAGTAAGGCTTCGGAATGTGCTTTAAGTTTTGGACAACCCTAAAATATCTACACTCATTGTCAGTACGATAAAAACAAAACACGTCAAACAAAACCGGTTTTATTTCGCACATTCGTTACATTTGTAATGTTACTGCTAATGTTGTAATTAGGGCGCTGCATAAAATGCCTAGAAATACACATTATACGACAGATATAAAGTTGGGCTAATTCATGAAATGAATGAATTCAAAAACTAAATTACGAAACACATATTACATCCAGTTTTGAAAAATATAAATTGAGCAATCGAAGTAGCATTAGGTACTAGTATTTTAGCCAAATAATTTAAAATGAATAACAATTTCAATTTAACATTATTTCAGAATAAGTCGAGCTTAAACTAAAGTTGCAGTTTAGGCGGCAAAAAACAAAATAATGTGCCATATATAAAAATTGTGTTGAAAATTGAGCTTTCATCGATAAAAACATAAGATTACATTACACTGAGATTTTAAACTTAAACATATTTTCACATCCATCTTTAACCGTACGATACACGTACTATTCGCTACTGTCTGCCTGCCTCGTATGAGACCTGGCGTGATGACATACTAATAATGTAAAATATTATTAATATATTTGGAGTGGAGACCGCGGCTCGGCAAAGGTAGTGTAGGACGCCCTGCAGCCCGGTGGGATGACGGTCTGCGAAAGACTGCAGGCTGATGCTGGATGCGGCATGCCGAGGACAGGGCG
>DWJK01003219.1:0-13417 GCA_018248815.1 Croniades pieria auraria
CTAGGATTTGAACCCGGTCTCCCGGAGTGAGAGGTCGAATTTCAAACCACTAGGCTATCACTGCTTATAGATTTCTTACATTAGCAAAATATCTCTTATTAATTCTTTTATCGGTCCCTCATTGGACACCAGTTGCCTATCAGAATAAGAAACAATAAGATCATAGTATGCTATCCTAACCAAATGTTCACTCTTGGGGAGCGTTATGGAGAACTCCAAGATATACGGGTTAACTCACAATGTTTGAACAAACGACTTTAACATAAATAAACGTATGAAGATTATCGTAAGAAACAGCCCTAAAAGCTAGAAGCAGGTACGTTTGCTTTGCTGTCCATTTCCTGCAGATATGGGCGAGCAATCAACGACAATTGAGCGGCGCGGGACTAATCGGATGATGTTACTGATTTGAATATTAGTTGAGCCGTCGCAGACAATATCTGTTTACGTAGACGTTAATGGTCTATGTTGGCTCAAGACAACACTATGGCTTCAATTAGTACCAATGTAGAATTTGCAGCCTGAAACTCTTTATGACACATGTAGGAAACTTAAAATATTTAAAGTATTTTATGCTATCACTGTAAAAGAGTAAAACAGAAAGGTAATGTAAAAAGGAAAATTTGTCAACTATTTTAATGTTATTGCCTCATATGATTTCTACAAACCAGTGGCAGTTTGATGATTATGCATGAATGGAAGTGTAAAATCTGACTAATATGTCAAAGTAGAGGATATTAACAGATATAAAACCCATTAGCCAAAACGTTTTTCCTTTTAATTTTTTCTAATTTGCAAACACCTAATTCAACCATAATTAACGGTTTTTCTAATTAAATCGACATAAATGCGGTTATGATTATGAATATGATATGAATCACTCCTCGAAAGTTCACGGTTCGACCGCTTCTTAATTTGAATTGAAAATGATGACGACGAATCAAATGCCATGGATTTTGATAAAATAAATCAATTAATTTAATTATGTATTTATTTTTGCACAAATATCGTGATTAATAGTCCTATAAGCCGGAAACAGGATAAAGGGCAAGAAGCCTACCTCGCCGCTCATTTCCTGTAGATATAGCCGAGCAATCAACGACAATTGACCGACGCGGGACTAATCCGATGATGACGTCATCAGGAAAGACGTCACTGATTTGAATATTGGTTGCACTGTTACAGACAATAGCTGCTGATTGACTCCAGTTTATGCAGACTTTCATGTTACAAGTTGGCAGTTGTTTCCGGGCAAATATCTGTGTTTAATGATTATGTACGTAGACCCTATAAGGAAATTAACTGACTGCTTGATATGATTCTTAACATGATTCTTAATACAATGATTAAGGCCTATTAAAATCTTTCAGCATTAGAAATGTTATTATTTTTGCACTTATAACTACATCTGAATATTTTCGTATTATTATTCCATAATTCCTTAACCAAATTTACTGTAAATTTACTAACCATGAGTAAGAACGTACAAACTGTAATACGTAACATCACGCCTGTAATCCCCGAAGGGGTAGGCGAAGGAGTGTAGTACACTCCCACGTTTCACCAGTTAAGTTTTTCGTTCCACAGAATAGGTGGTGAGCTGAATTTTTTAACTTAGGTTTTCTAGCACAAACTTCTAGTAGTGGCTCGGAGAATGCATCTGTGGCCGGTGTATGGCAATAGGCTCACTGTAATACAAATAGAAAAAGACACTATTTATAAATTTATAAGTGTTTTCCGACTACAATTGTACATTGTATTTTCGCTAAAGTTAATGGTTATTTGTATGCGCATGATTTTTACAAATTCTCGTCTGTTATTTGAAAAGCTACGAGTAACTCGCTGTCGGTAAGACAAATACTTATAGCCGTATCGAAATTTATGAGGCATGTGATTACCGAACGTTAACTCAATATGGAGTTATAGTACATATTATGTTCGAGATATGGCATAAAGACACATTAGCCGTCTTTATGAAATACTCACCCGAAGTGAGTTTTAATGATGTTTGTAATGGTTTTATCTTAAGTAATATGTAATTGTTTATCTTTTTTACATTTTGTCGTTCTTTGCAATGAACAGATCTTGTCCATAGCATCCCCCATCTTAAATGTCGGTGATTGAAAAAATGTAGCGCACTGTAATAAATGCTGTATAGGAATTAAGAATACCAAAACACAATTTAAAAAGTTAATTGTCTTTAACTTGCGTTACGGTAGAAAATCGTTTCAAACAATTAAAAAGTCGAATAAATTGAGTTTAGAAGAATTAGACGTGGTTTTCTCTTTTATGACCATTTTACACGTGAGCTTAAAATATTTTTCGATTCGACAGTTTTTATTCAGCTTATTATGGGATCTCTCTAACTAGGGAAGATTGGTAATCAGTACTATATAATTATATGGTAATATCCTTGAAAAAGAAGAAAAGGTCAGTGTCACTCTTAATGCCCATCCTTTCCCAAATATGCCGCGCTCACCATTTTCTTCGGCCAAGTCTCCTCTTCCAAGTAACTTTTCGCATCATTATAAGATATGAATCTAGTTACTCCATAGATCTATGCGCCCGTGCGTCAAACGTTTGTTTATTTTTCCCGAGATTATTAATACTCAAAGCCTCACATTCGTGCAGAAGTCAAGACTAGGTACACATAACTTTGATGTGACATTTATGGGCAACAAAAGCCTGAGAATATTAGAGGTTCTTTATCATTTTCCTAGAGGAACTCTAAATAACAATATTCATATTTTTTTATATTTCTCAACTGAAAATTTTATGAATCTACATGACACATTCACACGGAATGACTACCAGAAAAAATAAACGCAATTGCGCAGAAACGAACTTCACATGGCGGCTCTTTACGCATATTTTTGCGTTACTGTCAGCAAAGGTGGTGGTAAATAGAATTTGTTACGGAGTTTGCGTATAAAACGCAATAACTGTCTGGAAAGCGATACGCCTGCCCTCACCTACCCCCATATATCTCTCCAGCGATAACTTAAGCAATATTCATGCCTGGCAACCATTGTGCGTTTATCGCGCTCTCAATAATGCCAGTGAAAGGATATATTTTCTCTTTTATAGCGTTCGAATCGCATCTGTCAAAGGATCCCTTAAGGGTGTTTTGTCAATGTAAAAATATGTATCAAGGCAATAACTCTTTGTTATAGCAGCAAAGTGTTTTTATTTCACTTTAGTCCCACGAACATAATATACACATCTTAGTATACGCATAATTGTGTTGTGGTACACGTAACCAGATAAGCGAAACATTTATTTTTCGACAACAAATACATCACTAGATTGAAAGCAACAGCTGAAAGCTAACGAACGATATTTATCACAAGCTCATTGATCCAAACAAATTCATTTTTATTCCATAGGGATTGTTGTTACTCTTCTTCTTTAAATCTTTGAATCTACTTACCTTATAATTATATTCATTATTTATATATTCTAGGACCATTATCATGATTCGAAATTTCGACAGATGTATTGTTCACACAATCGTAGTATTATTGTATTGCAACCGACTCTTTAACTCTAAAATATACACATATCAACTCGCTTCCTGATTTTAAAGGAAGATTTCTGACACTTATAACATTTCACATCGAATCCTATCGAATTAAAATATCAGTCTGTATGTCAGTTACGTTACAAAAGTACGTTTTATTTATATGTATATTATTTTGCATCGTTATCTGAAACTAGATATCAGAAAGTTAACCGTTCACAGAATCGAGCTACACAGAGGCAAACAGGAGCGCCAAGATAAGGTGACTTCGTTAGAACTTGATCGCTTTGTATCTTCTCGGATACTAAGCTTGAAAGTTTTTGTATAGACAACAGTATCTATTTTCAGGAACAGCTTTGATCGATTTGCAAAAATATTGTGTACCGGGAAATAAAATTTGCAATTTAATTTCTTTGTGTTGCATGATCAAGTATGCGCCCCGCATTTCTCCTCCCCACTTCCTACTCTGTTCCTTCAGATGTTACGATAGTAAACGTTCACTAAGTTTATTTCCAAATTAAAATTCCTTAGTGTTATCCGAAGCCTTCTAGACTATTTAAAGACTTGGAGCAGATCTTAACAATGCTAGTGAACAATTGATAGTTTTTCATAAGCTGCTTGTCCCTTATTTAAGACAATAAAGATACATATTATATAGTAATAGTAGTATTAAGATACATATATAATAAAGATACATATTGCGATGCTCATATATAATGCTCAATGTACAATAAATGATTTTACATATTAAAATTGTAACAGATCTCAATACAAAACAACATTGTATCGGTATAAATTTCTCGTACGAGCGTACACCCGTAGCAAAATTCTTATAAAATTCGTTTTCGACAAAGAGCGATAATATGATTTTCAAACAAAACAACAAAGGACTCCGACATGAGATGCTTGATACGGAAATATCTGTTCGTGGTTCGGGAACAATGGGGAACGTTATCTGCTCTCGTACAATTTCGATATTGAACATTGCATTATTGTTCTATACTTGATTCTCACAATAATTTAGCTTGTAAACAATTTCAAACTCTATCATTCCGTGATAAGGTTCATGACACGTGCCGTTGTGAAGTGAAGCAGTGATCATTGCATTTTTATTACGCGCTTTGTTTCGTATTTCGATTATTAAAATTAATTGGGAGGCAGTGAACATTTTCTATACATGATCCAATCAGCCTTCAATTGATGAAATAATAATTTTAAGGATTATTAAAATACTATTAATAGCTTTGGTGTTAATTATATAAAAACCAAAATTAATTAAAAGAGGAATCGCGAATATAATTCTTATTGCATTTTTAAATTTAGATCTATGAAACCTAAAAGACGTAGCTTTGCAACAAATTAGCAGCGTCCTTTTCGATTTCTTCAGCTTTTTGCATCTAGCCGTCAAACGTACAAATGATCAACTTAATTTACCTTGTCATCTTAAAAACGTAACTGGTGAAATATGGGAGTGTACTACACTTCTCTGCCTATTCCATCGAGAATTACAGGCGTAATGTTAGGTTTTTTTTATCTTTAAAGTAAAATAGGTACACAATATTTATTAGTCATACGTACGTAAGTATTCCAACGGCTTGTTGTATTGCAAATAAACAATATTTTCCTAGTCCTCAGCATGAGATTTATTGTTAGAAATCAGAATGGGATACCAGAGCACTAGTGGCACGAAATTCTCAAACACATTCACGAACCGCAATGAATGGATAACGCCGTAGTGGTGAGGACCTGGACAAGTTTGAGGTCGATTCTCTCTAACGTGTATTCGGAGGAGATTTAGCACTGTATGAGCATAAATATGTGAAAAATAATCTCGGCATTACATTAAACAAAAATAACATTAAATGAGTAGCTGTATAAGTGAAATAAAAATTTAAAACACGAATAAAATATGGAATTTTCTATCTTATGAGGCAATACGTTTCCTTCCATTTGCAACAAAATTGTACAAAGCCGATTACACGGTTCGTATTCCTCTGTCATGTAAGTTGGAATTTTTTTTTGTTACAGAAAAAATTTGTCACTAACCCGTTAATGGCAACTGGAGTCCAGAACTTTGTACATTACTCGAAGCAAAATTGAACCTAGCAAGAAATATTCGACATTTGAATGGTTTACGGTATTACTGAAGCTGCTTAAGTTTTATGTTACAATAATCTACTTAGATTTTCTAGCTAGAAATTTCTAGTAGCGGATCGGAGTCTGGATTTGTACCCGGTGTTTGGCAATGGGCTCACTGCCTATTCCATAGGATGTACAACATAGCTGGTGAAAAGTAGAAGTACTGCACTCCTCTGCCTCTGATGTTAAATATCATACATTTTCTTAATAATTTCTAGTAGACAAATCTCAACACAAAAACTCTACACAACCAGCGTTTGAAGAACAGATCATTTTCCTTACAAATAGAGCGGTACAAGGCGAAGGTTTCAACAGTTAAATACAGTTTAAAACATACACGGAAATTTATAATTATTAGATTTTCTGTTTTAATAGACTGTAATTTGGTCTATATTGCAATGCTGGGGCTCGCCTTTTCTGCAGTTCACTGACTACGTCCCTACACATTTAATATAATATTTGCAGAACTGTAAGTACGTACAAAACTTCAGGGAAAAATAACCCGTATAAACTCACTAATATAATTTACAATTGAACTAAATACATTTCATTGTACTTTATGTAAATGATTACCAACGTAATATTAGTCTAAGTAAAAGACATAATGATCTACATATATTCCCGCAGTATAACCAACGAGAAAATGTTACCTGTAGTTTTATGTATTGTTTATTTGTACAATAGTTCATTAAATCATAACATCTTTCTAAGAAAGCAGGGACGGAAGTTTAGAAAATCATTCTCTTTAATAGTTTGCATATACTTTAATTCTATTATACTAAAAATCAACTCTCTAAGGCGTATGAAGTCTGCCAACCCGCTCTTGACCAGCGTGCCTGAGTATGACCTTAACCGTCTCACTCTGAGAGGAGATACATGTTCCAACAGTGTAATGATAGAAAGGGTCGGAAAGGGAACTTAAATTATATAGTCAGACAGTCTGTTTATACCTATTTTCAACTTATCTGTGATCAAACTTCGCAGTAGGTTCGCAGCGAGCGCCGGCTCTGATTAAACTCATAAATTCGGACGCCAGATGGCGCGCGCCGCGCTGTAAATCTGCAACCGATACGACATTTGTCTCTATTCCCATGCGATGGATTATATCTCGTTATTTCTATAACTGAATCAATTTTAATACACACGTCACTTAACATACGGTACTTAATAAAAAATAGCTCACAAATTTTGTATCTTCCTGAATAAATTCTATTATTGTTTTTTTATTCGTTCTTTTTAATATTATGTAATTCCACGCACTTCCATTTCAATAAATTCACAATTTTATATAAAATGTTTAGTATACCATATTAAAGATATCTGACATTGGTTAACATTCGTCGACAATACCATTATTATTCAGCTTTCGTGGACAAGTCATTCATAAAAAATTGTCATCTAATAATCGTTGCTGGCTGGCTTGCTTGCTTGGCTATTATAAACACAGGTAATAATGATAAATAATCATTAAAATTTTTTTATCTATTTTAATTATAATGGTCCTTGCTATTACAAATTCCCATTTACATCCGTACTGAAATCTTCATGTCCGCTATACTGAAATCACGTAAATGTAATCACTTCTTTGAGCGTCATCTATTCTACGTTTGACAATGAAACAAGTTGTTCAAGGCCTCTACAGACGTGCTACTCGTAGAAAACTTCGTTGTCAAAATAGTTGGTAACGAGTTCAAGCGTGGTCAGCGAAGTGCAATTTAGAAGTGCTGTTTGAACGACATTGTTTAATATCGCTAACAACTATTTGTAACATTTTCGATGTATCATTTAGTTGTATTTTGTAAAAAATAATTTTGAAATCGAATGTATTCGTTATACATACAGTATTTTTAAAATATTTACGTATTTAGATTTGGTTATTTCTTTAACTTCCATATTCTGGTTAAAACACATATTTATTAAGGCCATTTCATGTGATTTTATTTATGTGTAAAGTAACAAAACAACTATTGCATTTTACTAAGCAAATTTTAACCCTTCAATCTAAATTCAGAACTACCCAGTACGACAACCCGTAAGTACATTTGAATATCAAGTTAGATGAAAAATAAGAGTGGTCGAAAAAGCGCTGTATCCATACAATATTGGAAAAATCTACTAACACAATCTTCTTCAATTCAAATAATTAACATATGCAAAGCGATACTCCCAAACGAATAGCCCGCTGCTGAATTACGAACAAAAATGTAGAGTCCGGTGCTAGAAATCAGCGCGCCATAGAAAATTCCTTCGGTGCAGGCGTTTCAAGCTGCTAGTACAAAAGATGCATCATTTTCCAGCCATTCTAATGCAAATCCCATTGAAATGACTGCTATTATTATTACTTTATAACGCTGAAAAATTTTGCCATTCATAGCGTAAAGCCAGTGATACATTCTCTAAAATAAAGAGTTTCGTTTATGTTCTATTTTTGATATATAACTATTGTAAAAATAAATTTGTTCTCGTTAATATTGTTTTTTTTTTGTTACGTTATTTAATATATCGTAATATTATTAGACATGTGCTATATTAACGAAACGTATAATAATAATACAAAGACATGTCATAACGTTTGCATTTCTTTGTAACTCTTTCAGGACAGTTTTCCCTAATGTTATTACAAAGAAGTGACATTCTTTGAAATCACGCAAAAGTCGGGTGCTCGGGTTTTTTCCTACTATTACGAGTTCAAATATAGGACTAATTCTTTAATGATATTAATACGGATTAGCCTTAATCTGAAATCAGAATGTCAGCTCAATGTAATATAAATTAGCAACATGTTTCATCAGTGAAGGGAACTAATGGGCCAACTAACGTGTTTTCTGATGGTAGTAAAATGGTTCCCCGCTTTAAAAAGTAGCCTATGTCGGGCTTCTATCGCCAATCTACCTCCGTACAAAAAATCACTTCTAACGAACCAACAAACAAACAATTTAACATAACATTTATAATATACATATATACATATATGCATGTCGAATTTGCCACTGCGATTTTTACATGTATTACCTAGAACCTTTATCACACTTGTCTTCTTTAGAATAATTCCAAATATTTTTTGTATATATTTCTCAGTGTGGAATATATGGCAATATAGGGCGAACCAATATATTGAAACCCATCAATTGTGTCATCATACTGCAAAAAGCGTACCTAAATACATACATGGTTAACACTCACATACCAGAAAAAAGACAATTATTCAAGAGTAATTCTGTCCTCTTAACGCTCCTACTCTGACAGTTTACCCGCGTTTAGCAATGGAGCAATAAAATAATTGAAAAAATCTATTGTTTTTGATATTTCCTTTTTAGTTATCTATTATTAGCATTTAACTTAGTGATGTGTTCTCCCTATAATGATCTTATCTTATTTAGTTGCACTAAATCTGTTCGTTATAGAGATACGCGCTGGATAGAGAAGCAGTTGAAAGTTTGTCAGTTCGCTGTTTGTCTTAGACAAGTTGCGCAAGTCGCTCGGACAAAGCGCAGCGATGGTCGACGAAAGTTCCCAACTTAGCTCAGTTCAACGGAAATTACCCACGTATATGCTGAATCACGTTTTATGTTGAATTACTTACACTGAGCGCTAAGGATGTAATCGTATATACATATACTCGTTTGTCGGAGGATATAAACGCTCTTTTAATGAATTATTCAAAGACAAAAAAGATTTTACGTCGTATAAATTAATATTATTCATATGGCATAGTATAATATATGAAAAGCAAAAGATATATACATATATGTTGTCTCATCAACATCGCCAAACATAAAATAACAAAATTAATAAATTCATGAAATTATCGTTACACGTGTTTTACGTGACACAGAGCAGTAAAGTTTTATTTCCATATCAATTTCGAGGTTCTTACGAAACACTGTACTAAGCGTTATCGCCTAGCATCAGATAAAAAGCGTGCAATTTCAATCCATTATGATTCAACGCTGTCGAGAAATAAAACACTTTCCTTCATCAAATACAAACAGAGTCTCACGAATGTGTTTGTAACAACGCTTTTATAGCTCCAGGCGAACTGAGAGATGAAACATACAGCATAACAACATTTTATTACGTGAGGTACAACGGCAATATTATTTTTTACAGTTTTGCACCTTTCGATTTTATTATATACACCTTATTTTGCTATGCATGAAAGCGCTCATGTTATAGAAATAGCAAATAGACATCCAGAACATATTATGTTATAATTATTTTTAAATTATTACATAATATTACACCTGTATTTCCTCGAATTTTCTAGTTAGGTTATAAGTGTCGGCATATTGTGAGCCTGTAGCCATATACCGGGCACAAATCTAGACGTCGAATTAGAAAAATTCAATAATACTTTGCCCGACCCGCGAATCATACCCAGGTCCTCTTAATCGGATGTCACGTTTGCAACCACTCAGCCAAAGAGGAAATCATATTGCATAAACTATAGAAAATAATTTTTGTTGCCCGCTTCCCAAAGTTTACTGTCAATTTTTTATAAGTATACGGGGTCATACCCCGTATACTTATAAAAATTGACAAAAATCTTACAATTTAACTAAGATAAAAGACGAGTTCTCTAACAAAGCGTAATGTGTAGTAATTGTCATGTGAACGACTTTGGACAGTTCCTCATACTGCAGGGACACCTTAACATCTTGCCTATATAACGCATGGGCCCTGAAAACGTAACATATACTCCATCATAAACATTGATATATTCCGTCGTACAGGGCATTACTCGTCAAAGTATGTCCTACATAGTCCAGTTCTACTACTTCACGCTCAGCGCCTTTGTAAAGTACGTTATGAACTTCTAAGGTATGTTCACGCCTCTACGACACGGGGTTATTCAAAATAGATGCATAAATTTTCCTTTAAAGTACAATAACCCATTAGCAGTTCTCATGTTGTAGTGAACGTCATAGGCTGTGGTGAGCACTGGCTATTAAGAAGCGAGTCATATCTTTCTTTTTATTTTATCTGTAGTGTTAAACCCAATCATGACTAAATCATCTGGCCGCAAACAGGCAGCAGCGGAAGCGGTGCGAGAAGCCGTGCTCTGCGATCCCCAATAGCGTGAGAATTTGGGCAAATTCCTCTCACTGGAGGCCTATGCCCGACAGTGGACTTAGAAAGGATGATGATTATGACTAATAAACCTATGATAAAGTGCACGCTTAATACACTAATGATATTCTCTATCAACCCATGCTGATGGCAAGAATAGTTGGTAGATATGACAATAACCATGCCACTGTAAAGATAATAGCAGTAAATATTACCGATAAACGCATCTGCTTGTTTAAAGGCCTAAATTTCTTAAAATTTCTTAATTCAATCTAACCCAGTCTATAGTTCTTTCAATAAAAATATAATATTATTCTTCAAAAACAATATGCTATCCATGATATCATAACGTCAATACTAAACTACGCAAGTTGATGAACTGAGGAATCCGGACCGACTGCTTTTGTTTTCTTGTTTACTTAATATTCTCATATTTCAAAATAAACTATGTGTATAGATACACAAAGGTCTCTTTTTAGAGGGAGAAGAGATAAGAAAAGCTTCACAATTCGACAATGTACTCCTTACGATGAGAACTAGTGGATAAATGTTAGTCTTTGCAGCATGAAACAGGTCATAGAGGAAATCGACGGCACTAATGATGTTACATCTCATAGACACCCCTTCGAGTAGAACGAAACGGTTTGCTAAATCGTTTCTGCCACAGACTGCAAAAGAGTGGAATTCCCTGCCGGCTTCTGTCTTTCCCGATTCGTACAACCTAGAACTATACAAGACAAGAGTGAATAGGCACTTTCTAGGCAAGCGTGCTACATCGTAGGCTGCATCTCGCTTTCCATCAGGTGGGATAGCAGTCAAACGCAAGCCTATTACTAAATAAAATAAAAAAAAACGTTTATATAAATATTCTGTTCTGCCGGTTTTTTAGTAAAGTTTCTGTATATTGTATATTCTGTGTATTCATTAATGTAAAGTACGTAAGTTCTGATCCAATTGTTTTAAACTAAGCAAAATTGTATCTAAATATACATAGATTTTTATGTTTGAGAAATACATATGTTGGCAATCAGCAACTTGGTGATAAATAAAAGTTAACAAGCTCAAGTGGAGGTGTCAAGTCATACATCATTTTATTTTCATGACTTGTATCTTCTCTTATCTTACGTAAAGGATCAGACGAAAATATAAAAACAGATAAAAGTGTAGAGACTGCATCACTTGAATACAACTGTCCACATGCCAAGAGTCACTTGACTCTCTTAGTTACAGCTAGCTCGGAGTGCCATCGTTTGTAGAGTTCAGTTTTGCTAAGAAATTATACACTATTGTCAAGTCTTGAATTTTAAGTTTGAAGAAGATATGGAATTTTAACAAAGGAAATGTAATACTGTATATTAGTAAAATGCATTTTTGTATATTGTATATAATTTCACATATGCTTGTGGACATTTTGTGATTACGGTCATTCCTGTCAACTAAGTGCCTTATTGATTCCACGTAATAAAACCTTTCCGTCGGAACACAACAATCCTAAATGTGCTGCTTAACGGCAGAAGTAGGTGAAATGGTGGTAGCGAAAATGAGCTACGAAAAAGCGACTTCATAAGTCATCATCATAACGAATAATTTTATCCTTACACAATAGTGGAACAGAACCAATAATAGTATCCAAGAGGACTCAGTCTTCTTTCGGAAAGAGAAGGATTTGAATGGCTTGCCACGCTAGCCAAGACCTGGTTGGCAGTGTTCACACGTCTTATAGAACATTGTACACATTAACCTTCATTCTATCATTTTATTTATTATATTTATTTTTGATGGAACTAAAACAAAAATTGTTAAGCTAAACTTGACCATAGCGCAAACACGATTATTATCACCATTACATCATCATGCTAGTTGTGTCGAGTATCACATATCTCTTTCCCTCAATATTTGATGGGCTTCTTATTCATTCATCACCTTTCCATATACGCACGCCGATTTCGAAAACTTTTTTCCCCGATCAGCCAGTATCTGAAACAAGTCAAGATATGTCAAAATAGGTAAGCTTTGGTCTTCCTAGGTACCTGCATCCATTATTATCAATGAATACTGGTATGCATGTATATATGTATTTGTTTGTATAAACGTGTAGTGCATCTATCTACATCACCTACATTACAAATACTTAACTTACTCTCTTTTAATAACGGTTCATTGAAATCTGAAAAAAGTGGTAGTCATTCACTGATCGTTTTCATCAAAACTCATATAGATCCCGCATGTGTACACAATGTAAAGAGGCGGACATCCCGTTCCATCCGCTGGATTAATTATTTCACCAAGTGAAATAAGTAATAAACGTTTTCTCTGATCTCTTTATTGGGGACGCGATCATTAATTTTACAAAGCCGGCGGCCTTGTAGTCTTTAAGCTCGCACTCCGTGGGATGAAAATGAATGTATAATTGGGGACAGCCGTACCTACAGGCACTCCCGCTGAATGAGATTGACGTGAAAATATTGCGAGGATTGGATTTAAATACACAAGAATTTTATTCTTCTTACGTCTATGTTTGTTTATGCAGATTTCATATACAATTAGAGTTAATGAAGTCATTAACACTAGTTAACTACACGGGTATTGAATATAGTACACATTTGCAATCATCATCATCATCATCATCATCAGCCTGCTCCCGTCCACTGCTGGACATAGGCCTCTCCAGTGGCACGCCACTGAGCT